>CAJQUW010012866.1:0-54744 GCA_907163375.1 Prostheceraeus crozeri | reverse complement strand
CCCGAATGTTATCAAACTTGCTCGAATTTCCCATTTTATACTACTTACCGAATACTACTTATAGAGGAATTTGCTGTGCATGTTTACATGAAAAACTTTTAATGATGTCCCATTTTATTTTCTCCTATGTGGTTGTTTTCTCCTCTATATATTGATTTAAGATCAGATAAACTTTCAAATTTTGAGTAAATCATGAGTGACCCATGATGATGAACCAATTGCATTAAATGATGAACCATTAAACAAGAGGCAGACACGTTGTAAAAACTTAGGAATAAAATTCAGAAAGATGAAATCAGGGTGTATTTAGAGATATTCATCAAAGCATATGATCCATGAAACTGTTTCAGAAAGAATGGCAATGTGAATTCACGCATCATTAAGTAGCCCTACATGTAGAATGATGGAAGTCGGAGATCTACTCAGTCAAGTGTTAAAGGGATCAATGACTCACGTATCTTGAATAATTGTCGCTTTGCGAGCATCAGGAAATCGATGGCGATATGACTCGATTTCATGAAAGAGGTAATGACGTTGGTCTTCGTCCTTTGCGAGAATGGAAACATATTCCTGCATTCAGGATACACTGCGCTCAGCAAAGTCATTAGTAACTTTGAGGATTTCACTTTCTCGATCGCTTTTGTGTAGTCATCTCTCTCGTTCCAAGTAGATGGGTCACCATCAAGAAATCCAGTGGATGAACCAATATATGAAAAAAATCGTCGAGTGCTAGCCGCTACAAAATTTGAGATGTTCTTTGAAGTGATATTGTGCAAATCAATAATCGGTCTTTTTATAGGTTCAGGACTTCATTCTGCCTGAAGAGCTGCTGCCATTGCCCTTTTGGTGATGAGATCAATAGATTCGTCAACAGCCCTAACTTGCCAACTCCTCCGACAAATACCAGAGATGACTGAATGAATTCACAGCCGCCAAGTAGAAAGGAGTGTCATGGTAAATAACAAGACTCAAGAAGACTTCCAATCATATTTGCCGGAGCAGCCGCAGCGTTCGACGTAGTGAACAGTAGAGAATGCATAAAGAAACAACGAAGGTATCAAGTCGTTCAATTCCTCTGAGATCTCGAGGAGGAGATTAAATTGATTACGGAAAAGATAGATCTTCATTGTACATATGATCTTTGCCATCCATCGAGCACGATGGCAGGCACCAGGGCGGAGAAAGAAGTGCACTCCATGAGGAGTTGCTTCGTGCATGACAACAAGTGTCAGCTCTAAGAGTTCCCGATAATCATCTCTTGGTTGCTTCAACATCAATTGCTGCCTACATAAGTTCTTCAGATTGCAAAGGAAGCCTCTCAATAGGTTGAAAGTTGCCCGCATCTATTGAAGACAATTTCTGCTTGAGCCGCTTAAACATTTGGATATGTGGACCATTTCGATACGATTCCAGTGCAAACATTCAAAACCTTATCTATGACAATTTCAGAAACATGCTTTCTGAAAGCAAGGTGGAGCAGTTCTCTTTTCAACTTATTTTGAAGAAGTGTGCACGCTCTTGAGCAAACTACTGTGCTGGTGGCTGTAGTATCAAACGATATACTGTACTAGTAACCCGCTCCACTGAATCCCAATTTCTCAAGACAGCAAACATTTGTTCAGCTACTGCGGCTCCACTGCCTGATTCAACCTACGGAATACTAAGAAGCTTTTCCACTCCTAAACCTGAGACCAAGATGGGCAGGCGTTGATGCTTCTCTTGGCCTGGTTCGAACCTGACCAGGTTTTAATATAAGTTTAAGAAAAATGATTTATACGTACATCACAATGCTTCGAATCTTGCAGTGCAATCTTTTCCTGTATTTTCAGCAGCATCAGACTTTGAAAGCTGCCGCTTAATAACTACTAGTACTTGATATCAAATATAGGCCTACACGCAGACCTAGTTTATCGGCTAGAAAACCATGAAAACCACTTAATTTTTTTATGTGCGCGTGTTTATATGACCTAGAAAAAGCAACTGCCATGTTAGTATAATATTGCAAAATCTGATATTGTCAATAGGCTACTAAATTTTCTAAGAACCTGACGTTTATCATATTGACTAACTACTATTAATCCAAACATTAATATTTATGTATCTAAAGACAGTAATTGATACATTTATAAAGCGAGAATTAAGCCAATCAATCAACATTTACTAATTGATAACTATCCAATGATTTACTTGTTGAAAAACAAGAGAAAGTGTTTCAATTTAAACTGTTTAAAAAAAAACAGAACAAAAGATATTAACAAACTTCGAAAGTATTGAAAAACTCAATTCATGAATATTGAACACTTAAACAAATTTCGATTAATTGAAACGACATTTCGTAAATAGTATAAAAATAGGGAATTTTATCAAAATTGACTCATTTCAAGGCAGTTGGGGAACCAGAAAATTTTGCCGTATCTGGCTGAAAATTTGTATGAGATGCTTTCATACCAACGGTCACAAAAGACGGGGGTGAGAAATCGACTTTTCGAACTTTTATATTTTACCATATATTTGTGGACCACCCTAATATATATATATATTTATATATGTATATAATATATATAGACTACTCAAGACAAAATAATTGTTTAGGCCTACATAATGCCAAACAACCTCAAATGTGTTCACTTCTTGGTGCTCTTTATTTGAGTCGATATTGCGAATTACTAAGGCGTCTCCAACTCTACCATGACTTTGCAGTCGACGCAGTAAGGGAATCAATTTCTCGACATGAATTTCGAAACATAAAAACTTATTTCCATTTCAACGATAACGATTTCACACCAAGCAAGTTGTATGAATCACGCCTTTGATTGAATTTACTAATTCAAAGTTTCGACAAATACCTCTGAAATATGATAGAAAGCTCTCATGATGAACCTATGACTCATTACTTCTAGAGGAATTGTTTGGAGCAATTAATAAGCTACATTTGAAAAAATATGTTTCTGCATATTTTCACATCATATAGCGCTATCGTAGCGAAATCGTTAGGGCCCTAATTTTTAGGAAAGGGTTATTGTTATGAACTGGTTGGTCATCGTAGATTATTCTTGATTATAACATTCTAAAATACATACGACCGTTTTTATAGAAAATTTGCCGATATTTATATAGGCGGCCTTAAATGGGTTAAAAGTGATAACTTACTGCAGATGTGAATTTGATGAATGTTAACATTGCTATATTTCGGACCTATGCACTAATAAGTTTCATTGTGCGAAAAAACAAGTGCGTAGCATTACGCCTTGTGATCGAGTCTATATCATTTTTGATCTCACCACGTATATTTCTTGGAATTTTTGGAGAGCATAATTGATGTTCATGTCTAATACATAAATTTGAAAAGAATAAAATTGGCCTTACGTTGTTGGACACGAATATAAAGACAAATGGAGCAAGGTTGGGTACCCCCAAGACCCAAGACCAAGATTAATCTTAGGTACCCCCAAGATTGGACCTAAGAGTGGCTATTTCTCTAATGAAGTGGAACAACAATTTCCAGAACATGTTTGGAATTTTGATTGAGATTTAAAATTGCATGAAGATATTTTGAATCATACCATATGGTACATATTGCTATCCAATTAATATGTTTCCAATGTTCATATTAATTACTATTTATTACATGAATTTGTTATTGCGGAATTGAGGCCATATTTACAATTCAATTACAGCTAAAAGTTTTAATTATCGGCATCTCTGGGCTTAATAACATCAACCCTGTTTACGTCTACAGCATAATAATTTCCTAATTAGAACAACATGCATGACTAAGCTACATTCCTTACAACATGTCTGATCGAGAAATGAAACACACATAACATAGGCCTTGTACAAGATGAAAATAGCACAAATGTAGATATAACGATATTTTCACTAATCGTAAGAAGCAATCATCAAAGAATGTCACTGCATTAAATGATACCGATATCTTTCTTTTTCTAATACATGCATTAACAGTAGAATATACAATATAGGCCGAAGTATTTAACTTCCAAGGCAAGAGGCTATATGAAGCAAGTTATCTACGAATTGTTGTAGGCTACCAATTTAGCAGCATAAGCGTTATACAGGTATTGGTTTCATGCATTGAATTTTTTCATTTATTATTTGTTTTATTTCACGCAAAATGATATATACAAAATTCTGTCTCACACAATATGCATTGCATCTAGTTTAATGGATTAAATTCACAAGGAAGCCATAGGTAATCAAAACATAGCTTAAAAAGCTAATTAAACAAACTATCAGATAGACGTTTGCGGTAGGTCTATATCAAAGTTGATGATAACACAGTCTTATCATAGAAAGACCAATCGTGTGGTTGAAGTAGGTTACACATGTACATACATGAAAGCTTACATGTAGATGACTTGCTGTGACATGATACGGTCATATACTTAGGGAAATTATTTTCCAAGAAAACCGTAAATGATCATTCATGGTCAATTTCTTTACTCTTGGGTTCTCACTCTTGGAGGGGGTACCCCAAAGCAAAGAGTGACCCCAAGACCCAACCTTGAATGGAGTCATTTCAAGTAACTATGACTGTATTTGATCAGGTTTTCAGCTTCCGTTATATTCTAAGAGAGTAAATCTGACAGATTTTCCATTGTTTGTATATAGTAAGTGTAATAGCTTCAGTAAGTAACGAGCGACTAACAGGGCTTATCTTAGACTTTAACAGCGTCTCCAAAACATGCCCAAATCGGAACTTTAAAGACCGCTGGCTAGCGGTTAATAAGTGGCCGCATTGATTCGTGGTATTGATAGCTATATTATATGAATGTGGGTGAACATAATTTTTGCTTGTCTGTCGACTCCAAAAGGTCATATATACTCATAGAAATAATTTTGAATTGATTCGAGAAAATTGATTTGTCAATGATTTTCAAGATTAATCTAACGTTAATCTTCTTCTTCTAGCCTTTGCTAGAAAATTATCCAGCATAAACCATCACTTAAGACTTTAGTCTTTTCCATCATCCTCATCTACTTTAGTATTTTAAATTACATTTCTATCTTTATCTACTTTAACGCTCAGTTGTCATTTTTCACCATTCATTCTACTAATTTAAAGATAGTCACATGTTGTACATATTTTAACAAAGTAACAATAAAAAACTTGCAATATGAAATAGTCTATGAGAAGATAAAATTGTTGAAAAAGAAAAGAGGTTCTATAAAAAATATATAGAAAATTTTGACTATTTTATATTTCATTTTTGTCCAGGAACATCTTTGATATTTAGTCTCGCTCTTCGTTATGAAAACTTATCAATATCCAAACGTTTCACCCGAGACGAATATGCGAGTGCAGCATCGTAGCTTCCATCACAACATGAGTAGCGCCTTCGGCATAAAAATGTGCTTTATGATATCTAAATTTTTAGCTCCCCAACCATAAAATCATTTCCACATGACCGATGTACTTGCCTTAACGACACGGAACATGCCCATAGTGTTGTGAGTCTTGTGCTGACTAGGAATTGTTTCATATGCTTTTAGATGCGCATTTACACGTATATCTTGTGCTCAGAATCTTATATCGGTCGTAATGTAGTTTTTCTCAGCATTTTTCGCTTTGCAGCACCGTCGGCGGCCAAAAACAGTTTTAAATGATTCAGTTCATGTGGAATGAGCCATCTTTGCCTGTGTGTGTGTGTGTGTAAGAGAGAGAGAGAGAAACAACGAGCAATCAGCAAATTAATTCGACTAATCGAGGTAGTTTGTTTTCTTCTCATGGAATATCGAAAAGATGCTTCTTCTCTGCTATGACATACTCTATCTCCATCCCTCAATACACACTGTGACACGCTCTCTCTCTCTCTCTCTTTCTCTCTTCCGGGTCTCCTCGAACTACAGAACTACAGAATTCATATTTTTTTCTCTCATTGCTGAACACAGCGCGAGTGGCACGAGGGAGGGCAGTCAACCTTCTCTCCCTCTTTCTCTCTCTCTCTCCTATGATGCACTCTATCTCTATCTCACACACACTCTCTTTCTCTCTCTTCGATTCATGGTACTGGAATCCCTGGCGATGAGCTAATTTTACTTCGTTACTATTTTTAGTAATCTCTTGTCTCTACAAACAATCTATCAATTGCATCATTGGCATGAAAGAGCTGACGCTTACATTCTCGATTCTCTACTTAACTTAATGCCCAAATATGATATTGTTGCGATCACATACCGTCATATCAACTTCCATAAATGGACAACTTAAGTACATTCTACTCTCCAGCAATTTGTTTGCCACTTCCAAGGAGTGATATCATCCAAATATGTCCTTTAGCTACGTTTTCTTTCCATAAATGGCAATGATACATCGACAGAAAGAGTATTTATAGTGGACTGACTCTTAGATGTCTCATTCAAAATTCTCACCCTAAAAAATGGATGATAGCGTGTCTCCTCTGGTCTTGGACAATGGTTCTGGAATGGTAAAGGCCGGATTTGCTGGGGATGATGCACCGCGAGCAGTCTTCCCTTCAATTGTGGGCCGGCCTCGTCATCAAGTTGCTATGATAGGTATGGGTGGGAAGGAATCGTACATCGGTGATGAGGCCCAAAGTAAACGTGGTGTGCTCACCCTCAAGTATCCCATTGAACATGGCGTTGTCACAAACTGGGATGATATGGAGAAGATTTGGCATCACACTTTCTACAATGAGCTGCGTGTAGCTCCCGAGGAGCATCCAGTACTGTTGACTGAAGCTCCACTGAATCCAAAAGTGAATCGAGAGAAAATGACTCAAATTATGTTCGAAACATTCAACAGTCCAGCTTTGTATGTGCAAATACAGGCGGTGCTATCCTTGTACGCATCTGGGAGGACCACTGGCATTGTTTTCGATGCAGGAGACGGTGTATCCCACACCGTTCCCATCTATGAAGGCTATGCCTTACCGCATGCTATCGAGCGTCTCAATCTTGCCGGGCGTGATTTATCAGAATATCTCTGTATTCTTCTCACTGAGCGTGGTTATCAACTTTCTACATCTGCCGAAAAGGAGATCGTGCGGGATATCAAAGAGAAGTTGTGCTATGTGGCATTGGACTTTGAGCACGAGATGTTGACCAGCTCCAACACTTCTACCTTGGAGAAGAGCTATGAGCTGCCTGATGGTCAAGTCATCACCATTGGTAACGAGCGCTTCCGTTGTCCGGAGGCATTATTCCAACCTTCATTCCTTGGATTGGAGCTTGAAGGAATTCACAATACCACCTACCATTCCATCATGAAATGTGATGTTGACATTCGAAGGGACCTCTATGCGAATACAGTCCTCTCTGGAGGGACCACGATGTATCCAGGTATTGCAGATCGCATGCAGAAGGAGATGAGCGCAATGGCTCCATCCGCGATGAAGATCAAGATTTTAGCACCACCCGAGAGAAAATACTCTGTTTGGATTGGAGGATCTATTTTGGCTTCCCTCTCGACCTTTCAACAAATGTGGATTAACAAACAGGAATACGACGAGTCAGGACCAAGTATTGTGCACAGGAAGTGCTTTTGATTATCTTGTCGCGGACGATCAATGTAATACAATTTAATTCCCATATTATAAGCGCCATACTGAAAGGAGAGTTGACGTTTCTGAGACTGGAACATGAAACATCGATATTAAATGTCTTACGACGATTTTGTTCTTTTTAAGTACACTATCACCGAAGCGGTTGTAAATACGAAGTCGACTGCACAAATACATGTTAAAAGCAAGATTCGATTTTTTAAATAAATATTAAGGCTTACTTACATGACAAAATTTTGCAAATTTATATACTACCGACATGGAAGCCCCTTTATAAGTAGACTGAAAAAAGTTTGATATCAAAAGGAATGAATATTTCCTGATAAGCATCCTAACTAAGTGGCAATTAAGCTAATTTGCAAGGGAATTTCATGAGCCGCATTACAATGGATCGAAGTCGAGATCTTATTTTGCCTAATTTCTTGGAAATTTCAAGTTTTATTTCAATTTTCACCGGCATGATTTTATGATTCACTAAATTAATGTTTCATTTCTTGAATCTGAATAGTGATGTGGACCCATTTACATCTTTCAAAGTTGATTGAAATCATTGTCCTTGATTCTGTTATTTTGTTCTACCAGTGGCAGGTGGCTTTGATATGATCTCACTTAAGAAGATTCTCTTGGGGTTCAGCATGAAAGCAATAGCAGGTCATCGAGTTGCTAATTTAACAAAAATATTACCTCTCCAAGGCTGTCATGACACGGACGATATGTAAAATAATATCATTTCCTTCTGCATTGTATCATGTGATCAGTCAATTCCGTTGCAATCTCTGCAAAACTGCAAAAATTTGCATATCTGACATTTGGTGACAATACCACCTGCATCCCCCTCGAGTTTATTTAATAAAATCGGAAGTGTATACACATTGGGGATTTAATAAATGCGGAGTTACCACTCTACCTAATATACTTACTTCATGATTGGAACTTAGTTTTTCATCAGAAGTAATGCCATTTGTCATTATCTCTGAATGGATTCCAATCATGTTTACGGTCAAAATGAGGAATACATCGTCGGAAAAGCACAGAAAGTTCACTATCGTGCGAGAAAAAACATATTATGACAAAGTTACGACGCTACGCGAATGCAACCTGTTTTTTGTTATGTTTCACTTATCTATTTTTCTGCGAATTGAGGCGATATTTTCATTCCATATTTTGTGGACATGTTCTCGACGCGCTCCTTTTTTATTGACTGTTATGCGGGAAGTCTTATCCTACAACTGCTGAATCGTAAATTAAAGTTATTCAATGTTACGACGTTACGCGAGCGAAAAATATGTGAGCATGTTTTCCGAACTACACAAATTTAACGTACAGCCGTTTCTAAATGTTTCCAGACACGTTTTCAGTGATCAGTAAATCATTCGAATCAAAAGTATACATGATTCGACTTCTCTCCGATGACTGGTTTCAGTATAACTCACACAATGGTGGACACATCAAATTCATCCATTTGGTGTCAATTGGAATTTCCCTTCAGCTTGTATTTTCATGAACAAGGTGGCTATAATGTTTCCATTTCGGTCTGTGACACGATCTTCAAACCAGGAATCATCGCAAGTAGCGGCTTTATGCATTTGGTCGACACTTCCTGACCTGCAGGTGTCCAAAGAGATTGGTCCTTAAACTAGGAGAATCGCATAGTTATTCCCAGTTTCTGTTCGAAAAGTCGAACAGCTTCATATAATCTAACACGATAATCGCAAAGCAATGCGTACTAAATTCGTTTTAAATGCTCGATTTTCGGTGAGTGTTTGGAAACTTGCGATGGGATATTTCGCAGATGACTATGTAGGCCTAAGCAACGACCATAGGAGCCAGCCTACAACTGGCGCTGGGGTCGCCTGTTGCATGCTGCTGTTGATATAGGTCACTGGTAGCACTGACATTTTGTGCCATCCAAACTGATTCAATAAAAGTAGAAAACTGGGCAGAACTACAAGATAATTAAGATATCATAACTAATTTATTGATCGTTTGCTCTCAAGCGTTCATCTCTTAAAGTTTCCTTCTAAAAGAACGGCAATTCCTGTTGCATATTCAATGTCAACATCCTTCACAGACATCAAATAGTATATTCAGAATTTTAGGCTCCAGCCGATGCCCGCAAGCGAACAGAGGAATAAAAAATTCATAAAAACGATATACAAGTTTAAGCACACGTACTACTTATGCATTGATAAAAGTAGTACTCATCCATTTTTAATGCTATTGAACGAAATCTTCCACCGAGCTATATACACAGTTTTCAGGATGCTGGGTGGCAATTTTCTAAATGAATAGACTAGAGCTATATTTTTCGTCAAATTGGGCAGTCCATGTAACTCCTATGGTACAATTTCGAGCAGTAGGCCTATTTGAACACAGCATCTGATGTTTCGAATTTTCTCAAAAACGTGTTGAAAATTCCAAGTGTGACCTAATTTTAAAAAGCGCGGGAACCATGTGACAATAAAATAGCCAGAAGACAACACAACATGTGCCTGCTCATCGAGTCACCGTATTCGTGTGTACATGAATGGATAATAAAATGATCAGAGATTTTAGCCAAATCAAAGAATTGAAGTATGTCGCAAAAGTTTATATAATAGGCACATTCTAAATAGATTCGGCACGAGAATGCCATGAATTAACCCATCGAATTCTACAGTGCCTACTACCAATACAGTGAGTGTTCGGATGCTGAAAGCCTCTATTTAACGGTGTGGCCGCATAGCGTTACGACGTAACGATTTTCAAAATTCTCTATTAAACAAATTTGTGAACAAAAAGCGGATCTGAATAGACAATGTGATATGAATCACTTACCTTGCTTTGCACCAAAATTTTGGAAGCTTTATAGGTTGTTTGAAGGTCGTGGGAAAATGTCATTTTTCCTTTTGGGCACAAATTGGGCACTCCATGTAACTCCTATGGTACAATTTCGAGCAGTAGGCCTATTTGAACACAGCATCTGTTTCGAATTTTCTCAAAAACGTGTTGAAAATTCCAAGTGCGACCTAATTTTAAAAAGCGCGGGAACCATGTGAAAATAAAATAGCCAGAAGACAACAGAACATGTGCCTGCTCATCAAGTCACCGTATTCGTGTGTACATGAATGGATAATAAAATGATCAGAGATTTTAGCCAAATCAAAGAATTGAAGTATGTCGCAAAAGTTTATATAATAGGCACATTCTGAATAGATTCGGCACGAGAATGCCATGAATTAACCCATCGAATTCTACAGTGCCTACTACCAATACAGTGAGTGTTCGGATGCTGAAAGCCTCTATTTAACGGTGTGGCCGCATAGCGTTACGACGTAACGATTTTCAAAATTCTCTATTAAACAAATTTGTGAACAAAAAGCGGATCTGAATAGACAATGTGATATGAATCACTTACCTTGCTTTGCACCAAAATTTTGGAAGCTTTATAGGTTGTTTGAAGGTCGTGGGAAAATGTCATTTTTCCTTTACGACGCTACGCATGTAAGTTCAGATCTGCATGTCAATATTTCAACCTAATAAAGGAAAGTGAGATTGTTTTCGAATAAGGGCTTGACTTTTGTAGCAAAATAAGTAGCAAACATAAGCTATATTTGAAAAAATTAGAAATGCATTAGTCCAATAAGGGGCAAATTTTAAAAATTATAATTTTTTCGGTTTTTATTACAGCATTTATTTAATTAGATTCTTTGTAGTGGAAGTCAAAATTGCGCGTGGATATATATATATATATATATTCCGATTCTAAACATCTAAGAACATTCTAAACACAGGCCGATTCTAAACATGAAGATTCATATAAGAGCAATTTGTCGGAGTATCTTTGTCATCTATTGAAGCCATACTTACCAAAAACTTTTGTCATTAAAGACACGTTTGATCGAATTAAGACACCACACGGTCAAAAAATTCGAAGGATCCAGGAAACGGAAGATGCCAAAGTTAAACAATTACCCTAGTGGAGAATCCTGTAAATAATTAGGTAATTAAAAGTCATGAACGAATGAATATAAATTAATACTGACAACATAGAGTAACCTACTCTAGTATAGAGTAGGTACTGAAATACGTATAAAGGCAAAGTAATGGGCAAAAGACCGTTCCAGGACACCATAAAATTCAAAAAATAGTATCTTTAAAAACGACATAAATTCATGAATTTAGACCCTTTTTCAGGTTTTTAAGACCTAAATTCATGAATTTTGGTCATTTTTCAGGTTATGAAGACCTAAATTCATAAATTTAGGCGTTTTTAAAAATACCCAATTTTTCAAATTTTTCAAAATCTCAAAATTTGAGAATTACAATTTTTTACTCCCAAAATCATGACCGTTCCCGGACACCGAAAATCATAAAAGTTAAGAATCTCAAAATTTGAGAATTACAATTTTTACTTTGAAAATCATGACCGTTCCAGGACACCGAAAATCATAAAAGTTAAGATTTTCAAATTCATGAATTTTATCCATCTTTCAGGTTTTTAAAATATATCATGTGACTAAAAATATTTCTTTAAAAATGGAAGAAACAAAAGTGGATGAAACAAAAGTGGAAGAAACCGCAAAAATATATCCTTCGTTATGTCAATTAAACTTTTACGGAGCAGCGTGACTTCTTTCTTTCTTTCTCTCTCTCTCTCTCGATCCTGTCGTTACAGGAATATTGTATTCACAATGACATGCATTCTTTAAAACAATTGCTTGTCTTCAATGAGAATAATTCCCGTATGCTTTTAATAGAATGACCTTGAACGCTAATGGAAATTTACACCAAAATTGTTCTGGGAGCCGGAAAATGTGTCGACATGGCTGCCGATAAAGGTGCCGACATGGTTCTAGAGTCGGTGTATTTTTCCATTCAAAATAATGTCGCATGAATGATTGTTATGGAAACCAAAATGAAGAGAAATGCTCATTCATTCCTCTTCTCTCTCATATGTCTATTGTGTTTAGATTGTATTTGTTCTTTTGTTCTCATAGTGTGAATGAGATTTCACAACCCGCATCATGAGCTATTGTCTGTGATTTCCTTCATTCGTTTCAGCTGACACAATTTTAGCAGCTGCTACACGGCAATTCTTTTGAGAAATTTCTGAAATAGATTTTATTCCATTTAAAATGAGTAACATTAGAGACTTCCTAAAAATATACGGCAAACAAAACCACGTCAAATTTCGATTTAAATGAGATTGCTAATCAATTGGGAATGAAGAATTTTCACATATTGATTAGAGATGAATTACTATTGATAAAAGATGTACGAAACACTAGCTCTGCTAATCAACTGATTCCTTACAAATGTAACGTTTTAATTTAGATTAAATTAAATCATTTCAAAATCGAATAAGTAGTAAGGAAAGTCATCATTAGAGAACAGTTTTAAATCAATACCCCCCCCAAGTAGTAAGGAAAATCATCATTAGAGAACAGTTTTAAATCAATACCCCCTCCCTTCTGACTTCTAGGGGTCCCTTAAGAAATTTTTTTATTATAAAATGAGCAACATAAATGAGTTTTTGAAATTATATGGAACACAAACAACAACGAATTTCGATTTAAAGAAAATCGCAAATCAATTGGGAATAAAGAATTTTCATGTTCTAATGAGAGCCGAATTACAATTCCTAAAAAATAAGCCAACTGTAAATTTCATAACAAATCTTCATACGTCAGATGAAAAAAGTGTACAATGGTCTGCAGGTATCTTTAATAAAAATCGAGATAATTACTATTTCGACCGCCCGGAGGCTGAGAACTATTGGTTCGACTCTTATCGACTTCCACCTACAAACGAAGTCAAAAAATTACTTGGCAATGGAATTTATAATACATTTCAAATTCAAAAACCGGGAACTACTTATTGTGGTCAATTATGTCTTTATGTTTTATTTAAATTACAAAAAGGAGTACCATTTCTTGATATTATGTTAGAATTGAACGAACCGTAGTTTCTATGGCTACGCCTAACAAGGGAATTTCATTCCCGAAACGTTAGTTCCAATAATAATGATAATGATAATTAAAAATCAGTTCGTTGTAATTCATTTTGATAAAATCGGCCTCTGATATTTTCATCATCTAAATCTTTGATTTCGTAAGTAATCGGATAAGTTTGATTTATTTTAGAAACTTCAAATATCTCTTTAGTCCAGTATCCAACAAAGCCTTTTTCAAATTTATTCTAATATTTAAATATTCTAACTCTATCTCCAATTTTAAATTTCGGCTTAAGTTTCTGCAAATTCGGATTACTCTCATTCGAATAATCACTTTCGAAAATTTTCTTTCGTATTAAATCAGGGTCGTCAGAAGCATTCTTTGGGGTTTCTTCAATACCAGAATGAACTTTATCTTCAACCATTTCTGATTTCTTTGCTCAGTAAATTTCTTGAATAATTTATTTTTGAACGTCCGATTGAATCTTTCTATCACTACAGCTTTTCCAGCGTTTTCAGTTGAATAAACAGTTTCAAATAGTGGCTGAACGTTTCTGTTATAAAATTCCGACCCTTTATCAACAAACAATTTCCTTGGCTTTCTATTACTTTCTTTAAAGATTTCTTCAAACGCATATTTAACTGATAGACCACTTTTATTTTTTAAAGGTTTTACCCAAGCGTATCGTGTATATAAATCTATAACGGTCAATGCGTATTTATAATCTTTTTCATTCGGCATATGAATAAGATCGGCACTCCAAATATCATCTTTATTAAATACTTTTACTTTCAATAAATATTTAGGCCTTCTGTATTCCTTGTGGATTTCAGACGCGTAGGTTCGAGCGTTGATCTCAGACAGCTTTGCTGTCGTTTCATTTAAACCCTGACCGAATAATATTTTAGCTTGTAAAGCTTTCTTAACAAACATTCTTTCAATTTTTCCTCTAAAGGAAGGATTCTGAATACTATCTAATTCTTGAATCATCTTCTTATCAGCTGCATGTCGAGAACTTAGGTCATGATTTCGATAAGCTAAATCATGCCTGTAAGCTGCGGCGTCTACTCTATTTATTGGTTCTTCACCTGGTTTCGGATTATTATTCTCATCTAGTCTTATATCTAATCGAGTTCCTGGACCGGTATATGAATGACCAGGAAGATGTTTTTCTTTCGAATATTTACTCCAAATGAATCCAGGAAAGTTTTCTAATGTTTTTTGTATGTCGTTACCTTCATAAATTTTACAATTTGAGTTTTTATTTTTGTTTAATAGATAATTTAATAAATCTAAATTAGCAATTTTTAATTTAATTAAATTTTCGGAATTTGTAGAATTTGTGGAAACCATTTTTAAAGATAAAAAAGTTTTAAAAGATAAAATAAAATAAATGTTTTACCTTATCATACTTGGACTTAGATATATTACAGAACCATCTTTAGTTTCCTTAATTTCAATTAAATCATCAACATTGTGGAGAATATTCTTAAGAACTCGTTTTCCTTCATCAACTAAATTTAATTTACTAATAAAATTATCTACTATTCCGTCACCCCTAGCAACTTTCTCTAACTCTCTATTATGACGTTTTTGTTCTTCTAATGCTGCTTTCTCTGATTTATTTTTATTTACTGCTTGGACAATTCCAGCTGTCCCACCTGCAACACTTCCTGCTGCTGCTATGCCTCCTATTATTAGTGGAATTAATGGGAGAATCCCACCATTCTTTTCTTCTTGCAATTGAATATTCTCTATCATTGGTTTACTTATGTAATACTTTTTTTTGTTAATCGTAATAGTTTTAGGGGTTTTTTTGTCAACAATATTACGTAATTCTAATTCAACAGTTTTATTATTACTTTTCGCTTGCGACATTTTTAATAAAAAATTTCAAGTTAAGAATTTTTTAATCTATTTTAGTCATGAAAAATTTTATTACTAATTACTAAAAAAATTTTAATCTCAGAATTTAATTAACTTTCGAGGCTTTAGCCTATCCTAGCCATCTTTCCCTTAAGAATTTTAATAGAATATTTTACATCTTCTAGCAATAAACCATAAGCCATCAATGAAGTTGTGGAATCTTTCTTTTCAATATTAATTGTTACATCACAACCAGTCTTGATAATATCTTCAGATTGTGCACTTAAATCGAAACAGAAAACAGGATATAAATGTCTCCAATCTCCAGGAGTTAATTGTGGTTCAACTCCAAATTCTATACAAAGATTTCGATAAGAATCATATCCTTCCATAAATTGATTATTGGTATCATCGAATCTTAATGGATCAATTGGATATCGGGTTTGATTTAATGAAACTTGTAAACTTCGAATTGTATTAATATGGAAAAGATTTTTGTTCTTATCAAAACTTGGAGAATTAATTCTTTGAAAAGTTAGTAATAAACATCTTGGAGTATTCGAAGTTCTAGTAAAATGCCAGTTAAATCTTTGTTCGGAAAAAGTTACTGAACTAGCAGTACGCTTTAGAAAATTAACTGGAATTGGTTTGTTAGTATTTAATCTTTTTGCAATAGCTGTTTCAATCTCTAAACTAGGAGTAATATGCTTAATCCACAATTCAAGTCTATCAATTTTTAAATATGCTTTTTTTCCAGTCTTACCAAAAAAGATTAATTCATTATTTGCTGTACGATGAATTATTAATTTAAATTTTAATTGATATGATATTTTATCATAATCTAAATATCCGAATAATGGAGACAATGACCAATTTACTGTTTGCTTACTTTTCTTGTTAAATTCACGTCTTTCTTTATATGCAGTATTGTTTGTTTTATTTAAATGTTTTGCAATATTTTCTACATCTTTCGCAATTCCTGCTGCATCTGTTCCAGCGTGAGTTAAATCATCAACAATTATACCATCATTAGTATCAGGAAACCAACCTTCGATTTCATACTTTTTATTATTTTCACCAATTGTTACAAATCTAAGCATTGTATCAATTACACCTGGAGAATCAATTATTGTTTCTATATTTTGAGTTGCAACATCTAAACGCATTTGTGTAAATAATCTTGGAAAAAAATTATTCTCTAGTGCAATATTATCGGTATCTGGTAATGGTGTTGTAAAATTGGCATCACTATATAAAGAATATTCACAGTGTAAAAATGAATCAGATAAATATAAATAACTCTGCTGATTATCAACTTCAAAAATTAAATCTCCTCCAGTATTCACTCTACTGGAAGATCCGGGATTCATAGCAATTCTTATATAGTCATTCTTTTTTTGATTATAACTAACACCTGGTGGTTTATCTAATTCAAATTTATTTTCGATAAACGAAGACATTTTTATAAAAAATAATTTGACTTTTTGTTTTTTCTCACACACAGAAAAAATTTTGCTAAAAAAATTTTACTAAAAAAATTTTGCTAAAAAATTTTACTAAAAAAATTTTATTAAAAAATATATTTTAGAATTTTGCTAGACCAGCTCCGCTACAGCTTTGCTGGTTAGACCGAAGGTTGCTGCTCACGCCATTATCTCTTATTTCTTCAATTGAACGTTTTATGGTTATGCCTGATTTCTTCTTATGTTTACTATCAGACGGAGCTCCGCTCCTCAAGGTTTCCCCCACAGCTATGTTAGCAATTTTGTTTTTTGTTTCCTCTGAAAGTTTTTTAAATTTTTTAGTTCTTCAGAATCATTCCTAAGTTTACGAATAGCTTCTAGTTGTTTTAATTCGTTTTGAGACTTAACAGCATTTGATATTGCACTAGCTGTACTACCTATAGCAGCTGCTCCTTTTGCAGCAGATGTAATCAAATCTTGATTATTTTTAATTAAGTTAACGATACTTCCAATACCAGAAAAGATGCCAGCTCCTTCCGTGTGAACGGCACCTGCGGTGCCTAGGAACTTTTGTGTTCCGACTGTTTCTCTATTATCATAATGATAAACAGGATTCATACGTGGTTCATGAGCAATTCTTTGATTTGAAGCAAAATGTTTAAGATTGTGTTTATAAATTATAGGCATTTTTTAGGAATAAATTTGACTTTTGGGAAAAATATTTACGATTGGTTAGTAACCTGAGGACCTTTGGTCCGTTCAAGATTTACGTGTGTGAATGTCCAACAACTTCGTGATAACTTTATTAATTTTCCTTTGCACTTTATCTATTGCGTCAAGTAGCGTGTGATGTACTTTAATTTCTTTTCTATTAACTTGCATTTTCTCCTGATTCATCTTCAACGCCGTTTTAAGAGCATTTAACTTAATTTTAAGAACATCTAATTGTCTTTTAACAGAATCTAACTGTTCTTTATTTTCTTCAGAGTTTTCTTGTAAATTTTTCTTTAATTCATTTTCTAAATTGATTTTAAGAGTTTTCATTTTATCAACTTTTTTATTAAGCGAGTTTACTTCATTTATTATTCTATTCATCTTTTTCATTTGTTGAGTAATTTTAGAACTTAATTCATCAACACTTTTTTGGAATGTAGCTTGTAACTGCCTTAAATTTTTTTTAATTCTTTCAGGTAGTTTTTCTATTTCATCTTCTAATTGTTCTTTTAACATTTTTATCTGTTGTTTATTTTTAATGACTGCAGATTTTAACTTTATAGAAAGTAATATTAAAATTTTTGATTGTTCAGAAATCTTTTTAAAAAGTTTTGCTATATCTGCTTCTAGCTCTCTATCCTTTTTATCAAGTTTTAATAATTTTTCGTTTAATGATTTGTCATTAAGTTTAAGCAACTTTAATTCGTTCATCAGTGGAACCAAAACATCGTTTATATATTTTTCTTTTAAGTCATTGATTTGTGTATCAACATATTGTTTATTTGTCAACTCTGTATTTTGTTGCGGAAGAATAGAAAGATGCAATGGACCAGATAAAACGTCTCCAGTTTTCATGATATAATTTTCTATCTCTATTTATAATTCGCGATTATTCGGGATATATGCACCTCCACCAACATTTGGTAACATCATTTTTAAAACAATAAAAAAGTAATTTTTTTATATAATGAGAAAAAAAATAAAATTTTTTCTAATAAAAATTAAAAAAATTTTTTTTCTAATAAAAATAAAAAAATAAAAATTTTTTCTAATAAAAATAAAAAAATGGAAGAAGCAAATTTAAAAAATTATATTCGTCCGCATCATCCTGTTCTTCTTATTCGACGAGATCAACGGGATTTGAAAATAAATGTTTTGATAATAATAATAATAATAATAATAATCCATGTATAGATGTCAATATTTTATTTGAATTACAAGCCGAAATATTTAAAGAACAGACTAAAGGTTTACCTTCTATAGAAACTAATTATTGTATTTTTCCAGGTGATCCATTTATTAAATTTATTGAGATTGTAAGTAAATATAATGATGTAGCTTATGTTGAATTAAATAAAGAAAATATGGTTATAATAGGTCATAATAACGTTTATGGTTTTATTAGAGCAGTTTTGCCGATTAGTAATACTGATTGGATAGAAACTAAAATTATCAATTATATCAATATTAGAGAATTAGTTAAAAAAATAAAATCTTTTTCGAAAGAAAAAATTAGATTATTAGTTGATGAACAAAACCAATATAATATTCATATCGAGAGTAAAAAGCATAACGAAGAATTATTATGTCAAGCTTATTATAGAGATACAATTTATAAACAAGAAACATTAGAAATGCCCCAAAGATATGATGATGATACGTATATAGGATTATATTCCAACTTAAATATTAATTTATTAAAATCTTACATCAATGGTTTGGCCCAACAAGAGAAAATTTATATGTGGACAACACCTTATACTATTAACAATGACCATAATCATAATCATAATAAACGAACCGAAGGTTCTAGGGCTTTGCCCGATCTTAAAGAATCTCATGATAATAATGATGATTCTGAAACACCTGAAAAAGGTGTAAATGGTAAAAAAGATTATAAAAATATTAGTAATTATAAAAATTTAAGTGAAGAAAAATTTATATCTCATACTGATGTACATGATATTAATACTACATATAATCAAAATTTATCTAAATTTCATTTTCTTACAATTGAAAATAATAATGATGGAATAGTTGAAGATACTGTTAGACAACTATGTGTCGGGTCTACAAAATTCAAATTAGGATTTACATCTAATCAATTTGAAATTTTATCATCTTTAATAAAAACTAAAAGTGATTCAGATTATGGTGGTGTTATTAAATTTTCCAAAAGAGATCAAAGACCAATATTTTTCTCTATTATATTATTATCAGATAAAAAATGTAATTTAGAGTTAGATATTCCAATAAGAGAATGGTATCCTATCAGGGAATGGCATCCTATACCAAAAAGTGTAGTTTATGATGTTAAAGAGTCAATCTATGATGATGATGAAGAATCAATTGATGATGATGATGAAGAATCAATAGTTAGTGAAAAAAAATTTAAATTATCTTTTGATAAAACGTTATATGATAAGACTTAATATGATAAAACTTAATATGATAAAACTTAATATGATAAAGAAAATAAAATAACTTAAGAACGTGAAATGTATAATAATATATGATAAAACTTAATATGATAAAGAAAATAAAATAACTTAGGAACGTGTAATATATAATAATATATAATAACTCTCAAGACCTTGTTATTAGAATGTTTATATCTAAAATTAAAACACAATTTTTTCTTTAAAAAATAAAAAAAATGGAAAATACCAAGTTTTATTGTAATTTATGTAAAAAAAAGTTGCAAACAAAAAGAAGTTATCAATCTCATTTAAATAATAAATTGCATTTACAAAATGTAGATCGAGTTGATGAAGGAAATATATTAAAATTAAATAATTATATAAACTATCTAGAGACATTACCTACTGATATAAAAGTTAAAAAAATGTTTGATGATTATTCACATTCGGAATATAAAAAAGTTTTTAATAGTGAAGATGAACATGTACAAACCGAAGGTTCTAGGGCTTCGCCCGTACCAGATGGAAGATATTTATTTAGCGATACTGATGAATTAACGAAATAGATGAATTAAACGAAATTAAAAAAACAGATGAAGCTGAACGAACCGATGAAGCCGTAACAGATATAAAATATTTATTTAATGAATCGGTTGAACATAATGAAACCGATGAAACTTTTTATAATATATTAAAAAACTTTTTCAAAATATTTAAGAAATCTTTCAAATGTTATATGAATGTAGAAGTACTTTATACAAAAAATGGACCTGATGGAATTCCTGAAGAAATAATACAAGGACATTTTACAAATTCGCAAGAAATTCGTAATGTAAATGATATACAACCCATATTTGAACAAATGATACTTAAATTAGAAAATTGTATAATTGAAGCCCAGTTACGTGAATCTGGTTGGAGATTTGTTAAAATACTATCTAAGAAAATAGTAATTGATAAATATAAAAATAATACTGGTGGTAGTTATGTTCCTTTACCTTTCAGTTCACCACAAATAATCAACATAAAAAATGAAGATGATTATTGTTTTCTGTGGAGTATTATAGCACATTTACATCCTGCAGAATATCACAAAGAGAGACTAAGTCATTATAATAAAGAAGAATACATAAATGAATTTGATCTCTCTGATGGTTTACATGAATTTCCATATGATTATAACAGGTTAATAAAGTTTCATAAAAAGAATAAAAATTTAATAGAAGTAAATGTTTTTGTATTAAATGTGAATTATGTTTCTATTGGTAAAATTACACCACTTTACTCAGATTCAAAAAAATTTTATTTGAATAATAAAAATTTATGTCAATCAGAAATAGTTTATAATGATCGAGGAAATGACATGCATCATAATATTTTTTACCAAGGAAATATAATATGTACTGAAAAATTTGAAATCGTTAAAACATTATCACCAATAATGATTAATCATAATAATTATAAAGGACGTAATTATAATTATGATTGTGATACCGATTATTTATCTTTATCTTTAGAATATCAACAAAAATTACAAAATTTAAATGAAAGTTTACAAAAATGTAAAACAGATTATCAACAACAAACAAAAATATTAGCACAAGAATATGGCCATAAATATCAAAATAAGATAGAAACGATTCAAAAATTAAATAAAGACAATAAAGAATTAAATAATGAAGAAAATGAAACAAATCAAAAAATTAATGAATGTTTAAAAAAATGTCTACAACAATATAAAGAACAATATGATAAAGAATATAGTTATCAGTTACAAATATTAAATCAAAATTTTCATCGAAATACATTTAATCTTACAAAAGAAATTGATGAAACACATGAAATATATCAAGATAAATTTGAAAAACTAGAACAAACAAAACAACCAGCACAAGCTAATATATTATATTATCAGGGTCATTTTATATTGTGTAAAGATGTTTCTATATTTACAAAAACTTCAGATAATACAAATTTTCCTTGTCTTCAATGTATGACAAGTTTTAGAACTTTAGAAGAAATGAATAGACATTTGGAGAATTGCCAACAAAATAAAATAGTCAGAAACACATTTCCAAAAGATGATTATTTAGAATAAAATAAATGGTATTTGAAAAATAAAGTACCCTTTACTATTTATTGTGATTTTGAAGCATATAATGTTAACATAACAGAAAATCACGGGACATCGGAGATGTCTTCCAGGGCTTCACCCGATCCTGATAATTATCAATATGAAAAAAGTGCATCTGAACAAAGTAAAGAAAAATATTTATTTGAACAAAAACCATTATGTTGGGGAATGTACATTCATTCAAATTATCCTGAATTATTTAAATCAGAATATTTTCAATACTATGGTGAAGATAGTTCAGAAATGTTTACAAAGAAAGTAGAAGAATTACAAGGACGTTTTCACAATTGCTTGAAACAAATATACCAATGATGCCATTAACAGAAAAAGAAAAATTAAATTTTGTTAATGAAACAAATTGTTATTACTGTGGAAAAGAATTTACAAAAAATTATAAAAATGGCAAAGGTAGATATCTTGACAAGCGAAGCGACGGCTCTGCCGTCAAAGTAAAAGATCATGATCATCTAAACGGATTATATAGAGGTGCAGCACATAACTCTTGTAATCTTAATGCTAATAAATTTAAATATAACTTTGTTCCTTTATATTTCTACAATGGTTCTAAATATGATTTCCATCTAGTAATGAAAGATTCATTTTCATCTGAAAAATTACAACGACAACAAATAAATGTACTATGTAAAACAGAAGAAGAATATTTTTCAATGCAATTAGGTTGTATTAGAATTTTAGATGCATTTAGATTTTTTACTCCTTATTCATTAGATGTTATGGGAAAAACTTTGAAACCTGAACAATGTAAAATATTAAATAAATATAATTTAAAACCTTTGAAAGGAATATTTCCGTATGAGTTCATAACTGGAGATTTTAATTCTGTGAATAAAATTATGGAAGAAAAACAACTTCCTCCAATAAATAAATTCAAATCAACATTAAAACAATCACAATTATCTGAAGAAGACTATGCTGAAGCTGAAAAAAAATTGGAGAGAGTTAAATTGTAAAACAATGTATGATTATACAATGAAATATCTTCAGATAGATGTATTAATACTAGCTGATCTTTTTGAAAACTTTCGTGACATGTGTTTAGAATATTACGGAATAGATCCATGTTATTGTTATTCTACACCAGGTTTAACATGGTTAGCAGGATTAAAACATACAAATGTTAAACTTAAACATTATAAAGAAAATACATATGATAAATTATTATTTTTTGAATCTGGAATTAGAGGTGGAGTTTCATCAGTTTTAGGTAATCGTTATGTACAGTGTTACAATAAAAAAGTAAATCCTGATGATTATGGAATAATGAAACCTTTATCTCCAGAAGAAAGCGATCAGTTTATAAAATTGTTTAATCAAAATATAGAAGGACTTATATCAAATGAAGTTAGTCAAGCAGCAGTTGATGAAATCATGAGAGAAAACTATTTGTTATATTATGATTTTAATAGCTTATATTCTTCTTGCATGATACAAGAATTACCAACAGGTGAAATGTCATGGTGTAATATTCGTACGACATCAGAGATGTCTACTAGGGCTTCGCCCGTTCTAGATTATCAAAAAACATATGATGGAAATTATAATCATGGTCATATATATGAAGTTGATTTAGTATATCCTGATGAAATAAAAGATAAAACAAAATATTTTCCTTTCTGTCCCGAAAACAAAATTCCCAATATAGAAGATTTTTCAGATTATCAAAAATCTATAATTCCTAAGAAATACAGACCAACAAAAAAACTTATGTTAACACAAAGTAATAAAGGAAAGTATGTTGTTGAAGGAAGAATGCTAGATTGGTATTTAGAACATGGAATGATTCTCACCAAAATACATCGAAAACTATTTTATCAAAAATCTAAATGGTTAAAAAATTATATAGAGTTAAATATTGAAAAACGTAAAATAGCTAAAAGAAATAAAGATGATTTTGAAACGTGTTCTTCAAATTAATGAATAATGCATTTAATGGTGAGACTTTAGAAAATGTGCGTAATAGACAAAATATTGAAATAGTTTATGATAAAGATAGGTTTCAAAATTTAACAAGGAAACCTACATATAAAAGAACTACTAGATTTAGTGATGAACTCTGCGCTGTACATTTACGTCGAATTAGCGTAAAACATGATAAGTTTAATTTTATTGGATTCACTATATTAGAATTAGCTAAACTATTTATGTATAGATTTATATATGATTATTTAGCACCTGCTTATGGCAAAAACTACAAATTACACTTTACAGATACCGATTCTGTTTTCTTAGAATTAACAATACCGTATAATTCTTCACTTGATGAAGAAATTAATAAAATAAAAGATATCATTCATCCTTCTGATTTATGTAAAGTAAAAGATGAATTAGAAGGAAATGAAGATTTCATAACAGAAGCTATATTTTTAAAATCTAAATGTTACTGTTATAATACAACTAATAATATTAAAACACATAAAACATTAAAAGGAATTTCAAAGGCATCAGTGGCTAATCAAATAACATTTCAAGATTATAAAAATGTATTATTTAATAATGAAATAAAAACAGCATGTAATTATAGACTTAATTCAAAGAAACATAAAATGTATTTAAAAGAAGAACATAAATTAGCATTAGATCCATTTGAAGATAAAAGAAAAATTTTACCTGATGGAATAACTACTATACCTTTTTAATTTTCTAATTTCTAAGATAGACAAATTTGATATATACGTGTATATATAAAATAAAAAAAAATATTATAACACTATATTTGTATATCTTTTATCACTCCGCGAAAATATTTTCTATAACTCTGTCATGAATTTTTTTATCAATATTAATTGTGATAAATCCATAATCTTTCGACCAAGCATTGTTACACGATTGTTTAAATTCATCTTTATTTCTTACACATAAATCTCTTAACAAATCACTTAAGTTTCCTGCATTTATTTCAAATAGTATAAATATATTTGCATTCTTTCTAATAACACTTCCGTCTAATGAATACATACTTTGTGTTAAATAAAAAGCACTACAGTTGTTATGTCTACCTCTTGTGAAATAATTTCTCTGAACGGACTGATTTCTATCATTAACACAATCATCAAAAATTACACAATGTTTCATTGTTTTATCTAGTTTACTAGGATCTTGCATATTACCACTATCATCTATTAATTGTATCTTTATATGCTTATTTTATTGGATTCTACTAACTGATTATTTTTTGCTGCTTCTTCACACCACGAAATTATTTCTTCTTCATCTTCAGATTTTTCATATTCTTTGAATAATGAAGCAATTGCTGTTTTTTAAGATTATTTTCAAATCCATATTTTAAAAATTGATAGACGGGTTGTTCTGTTGTTGTTGTATAAATTATAAGATTGTTATAATCCAAAAAATTTGGAGTCGTTAAAATTTTAAATAATAGATACGTTTTTCCACATCCTGATCTTCCACAAATAACTGACAAAACTTTATTAGATAAATTTGGATGATGATTAAATCTAAGTTTTTTTTATTTAATGGAGGCACTTCACTCATTTTTTAATAAAAAAAATTTTATTTTTATTTTATTTTTATTTTTAAAGAAGAAGAAGAAAATTAAACTTCTCTAGCTTCGCGTGGGAGTTTATACCTCTCGAACGGGAGTTTACACCTCCCGAACCAAAAGATCTATCATAATCTCTTCACCTCCAAAATTTATTTCTTGTCCTTTTTCATCAGTGATTCTCATGTTAATGTTGTTAATAGGTTTTCTTGTAATAGGGAAATATATTAATGTTTGTGGAATTACATTTAATCTATAACCAATGGGTACAGTAAAAGCTGGAAAACTGAATATTAAATTTGACAATTTACCATTTATATATCCTCCTTCAATAATATCACAATGTACAACAATTGAATTTATTTCAGTTATTTTTGGAATCTTCTCACCTAAATGATAACCTTGACTATAGGCTTGTTTATTAAATCCTAATAGCTTTGACAATGATCTATCATGATTAAAATCAACTTGATGATTTTCGTCTAAAGTAAGAGAAAATTTATTAACTGCCGGTTCAACTGCAAAATTTAATTGTTTCTTATCTTTAAATGGTATACCGAAATTTCTCTTAATTTCATTTGATATTGATTCAACTTCGTAAGAACCAGGAAGAAAAGTTTGTATTTTCCATGTTTTGCCTTTATCAGTAGAATATCTAAATTGATCATTCACATTTTTGATAACGTTTTGAATAGTGTTAAATGTGGAGAAACTAGTCAATGCAATTTGATAATTTTTATTTTGCTCCAAATGTAGAATGGGTTCTAAATTACAAGTGTGTGATGAAGTAGTTGTTATAATTTTTAACGTCGTACTAAATTTTGATGAACCCAAAATCTCTGTCAAATTTTCTAAATGATTATTAATTTTGTCTAAATCTGCTGAACACATTTTTTAGTTAAAATTTTGAATAAATATTTTTTTATAAAAAAATTAAAAACAACAACATATTTCAGCTACGGGCGAAGCCTTAGAACCATCGGTTCGTTATACTTTTATAATCCTCTTCATTTAGAATCTTCTTTTCTAACAGTCTTTTCAATATAGCATGAATTTCATTGAAACTAGAATTATGTCCTTCTTTTATTGCCGATATTAAAATATTTTATCTATTTAGTAATTCTTGTGGATCATCTGGTAAAAATACAGTTGTTTCTGTTTTAAAACCTTTTCCTACTTTCACTCCCGTTGATAATAAATTTTCTAATTGTTTATAACGTCAAAGAGATTTTACTGCACCAACTCTATCTAACATAGCTTTATATTTTATGAGATCTTCTACAGCATAACTATTTAAATCTGCTCCTCTTAAAAGATCAACAAAATTTCTATCTAAATTAAAAGGAGATTTATCTGGTGAAAAAATTAAACCTCGAAAAGGTTGTGGAAATATTTCTTTTTGTCCGAGATAAAATCTAGGTATTGTTTTTCCATCTATAAATGAAATAGAATGTTCAAATTGCATAGATTTTGGTAATTTCTTATTAATGTTTGATTCTAGTAATCCATAGTCATCTAATATAGTTTTGTGCTCTGGATCTGTTATATCAATTTGTTTATCATTATTTGTAAGTTCTTTTTTAAGAGTTTTAAATGGTTTCATAGTTTTTCAAAATCAGTTTTTACTTGCTCGGTTTGCTGCATTTTTTCAAACATATCAGATTGAATACCAGCTTTTATCATTCTATGTTGAAGATGATTTTCTTTCATAATATTTCTTTGTTTTATTAACTCTTCTAATTGTTTTATTCTTTTAAAATTATCAGCTCTAATTGTATCCATTTTTAAAATATAATATTTGAATTTTGTGGTAACATTGGACTACAACAAAAGCATTTTACTGAACAAATTATTTTTTTATTGCTTTGTTGTCTGACATCCTTTCGTTTATAGTTTTCTCGTTTTAAGTTTTGTTTAATAAAGTTTTGTTTAATAAAGTTTTGCTTAAATTTTCGCTTAAAGTTTTTAGCTCTTCTAAAAAAATTTTATCATTTTCTTCATTAGAAATTTTACCATCAGTAAAAGTTTTACCATCACTAGAAATTTTGCCATCCTGTTTATTCTTATCATCAACTTTTTCTGACTGTAATTGAAGTGATATTTGATTTACTTCATTAGCTATTTGATCAAATTTTTCAATCTCATCTAACGTAATAACATTATCATCACATACTCTTTGAAAGTAGTAATGTAGTTTATCATAGACTTCTTTAATATGTAAATGCTTAGTTTTTAATGATTTTCGTTTCTTAGTTATTAAAGATTTTTCTAACATTGTAACAAGTGAAGTTGCAAAAACAGCCGTACCTGTTAAAGCTGTAGCAACTACTGGAATTACTAAAACACCTGAAGATATAACAATTGTTAAAGCACCTAAACTTATTGTTAAGAATATGCCAATTCCTTGTGTTACATTCTTAACTTTAGTCCATCTCTTTCTTAATTTTTTATAATGCTCTAATCTTAATAATAATTGAGATTCTTTATCTTTCATATACCTAACTCTGTCTTTATGTTTTTCTTTATTCATCTTTTCGATGTTTATCTTTTCAATGTCCATTAAAGTAGAACTACGTTCATATGATAACGAAGGATATATTCTTGCGGTTTCTTCCACTTTTGTTTCATCCACTTTTGTTTCTTCCATTTTTAAAGAAATATTTTTAGTCACATGATATATTTTAAAAACCTGAAAGATGGATAAAATTCATGAATTTGAAAATCTTAACTTTTATGATTTTCGGTGTCCTGGAACGGTCATGATTTTCAAAGTAAAAATTGTAATTCTCAAATTTTGAGATTCTTAACTTTTATGATTTTCGGTGTCCGGGAACGGTCATGATTTTGGGAGTAAAAATTGTAATTCTCAAATTTTGAGATTTTGAAAAATTTGAAAAATTGGGTATTTTTAAAAACGCCTAAATTTATGAATTTAGGTCTTTATAACCTGAAAAATGACCAAAATTCATGAATTTAGACCATTTAAAAAGTACCATTTTTTTGAAAAATCGGTATCTTTAAAAACGACTAAATTCATGAATTTAGGTCTTAAAAACCTGAAAAAGGGTCTAAATTCATGAATTTATGTCGTTTTTAAAGATACTATTTTTTGAATTTTATGGTGTCCTGGAACGGTCTTTTGCCCATTACTAGGCAAGTCTACTCAACTGAAGACGGTAAGGGAAATAAATTAATACTTATAAACGATTTTATTTTTTTATCATATAAGAACTGAAATAAGAGTTCGTCATGGACCTGACGAGAAGCTAACTAAAAATAACAAAAGGTGAAAATTAGAAACCTAAAAAACCAAAATTAAGTTTGCTATGTATGCAGTCATCATGTATGAGTTCGTTGATGAGATCAAAAAGTTTGATCTTGCTCAATTCGAAACTGCAGAAATGTGCAGTTTTGATGTGACGAACTTATTGGTAACGTCATATTTTGACGTTAATTGATTTTGATAACTTCGACCTTTCTCGAACAGTTTTGAAAGAGTTGCTAAGTTAAGCGTGCACCAACATTAATTTTTCTTTTAATGGCAATCTCTATACTCAGTTTGACGGTATGGCTATGGGCTCGAAGGTGGGTCCTACCAGGTCCTACCATGGCTGCTTTCGCCATGGACAGTATGGAGCGCAAATTCAAAAATTTTTCAGGCAACCAGCCGTTGTTTTACAAAAGATATGTCGACGACTGTTTTTGCATTTTTCGTAATAGAAAAGAAATTGAGAATTTTCTTGAGTTTATCAATTCGTTGAGCAACAGTATCAAATTTACTGTTGATTATCAGTCAGACGATTCCTTGAGGTTTTTAGATACAAAAGTAACCATTGATCATGGCGATTTATTTGTCTCTTTTGCATTTAAAGATACAAATACCGGAATGTATATTCCTTCGTCTGCAATGGCTCCTTTTTCTTATAAAATAGCGGCTTTCCGCTCTTTATTCTATCGAGCTTTCCGCATTTGCTCTCACGAATTCATTAAAAATAACGTCATTGATGAAATTTTGAAATTCAGTCGGTTGAATGTCTACTCTGATAAGTTAATGCTGAAAATCAAATATGAGGTTGAACGCAAGCCAAATAATAGACACACTGAGCATGAGAATGATCTAAAATTTATTCACTGGAATGTCCCTCTTCTTAGCAAGCGTGTCGAAGAGCTAAAGAAACGCATTTATACTGTCAATAAATCGTTACCTGAAAACTCAAAAATTAGATTGATTTTCAAAACTCTGAAAACCCTTGATTTTTGTCAGAACGTTGATGCTATTTCGAGTGAGCTCAAATCTGATATTGTGTACCTTTACAGCTGTGATCGCTGCCAAAGGCGATACGTTGGCGTTACAACACGCCATTTAGCCACTCGGATAAACGAGCACATTTCTGGTAAACCGACCCCTACATAGATATCTATGCACGTGCACAATCCTTCACGTGAGAATTTCAGCATCGTCGGTAGAACTAAATTTCCTAAAATTCTAGAAACGATATTGATCAAAAGCAACTTTTACACATTTGCTAACGAGAGGAGTGGATCTCACCCAATCAGACTTCATTTGCAAATTTCACTATAGTTTTTCATTTTTGCATATAAGCCATTTCGTATCTGCTTTTATCATTTGATTGTAACGCTGATGATGGTATGACCTCAAATACCGAAACATGTCCGGGATAAAATCTCACTGCTGAGTACGATGGTTTTGAAAAGTATTACCCTGGGCGATCTTTCTTTGAAATATATATATACTCATTGACAAAATTTTTGAAACATTTACTTCTTTAACTTCTTTTATTTTTGACCTTGATCACAATCTCCACCAAGTCGCTAGCACACAAAAACAACGCATGTAGCAGATTCAACTCTAATAGCGCGTGTGCCCCCCAATACATTCAGTAATCCGAGATGGTATGGATTCACAAAGTTTCTGAATGAAGGACGTTTCAAGGAGAAGTCACTGCTCTGTCAGTCTTTCAGAGAGAATCTTCAGGGACACTGGTGGAAGTGAACAGCGGTCTCTCACCTCGCTGCCAAAACTCGTCCCAGACTTGTTCAATGGGTGACAAGTCAGGTGAGCGTGCAGGCCAGTCAAGGGTTTGAATGTTCAATCTCCTAACAGTGGCAATGACAGCCGAGGAGCTATGTGGTCTTGCGTTGTCGTCTTGGAAGACGAGATCCTCCACTCTGACCACTAGGGCAACAACAGGAAGCACAATTTCATTGAGATACCTCTCTCCAGTCAACCTGCCTTTGATGATGACTGCTGTCGTTCGTCCGCCATGCCAAATGCCACCCCACAGCACAACACTTCCACCACCATATCTGTCGTGTTCTTTAATACAGCATGGGACAAAGCGTTCACCTGGAAGACGATGCACTCCGACACGACCGTCATTGAAATCCAGAGTGAATCTCGATTCATCGGTCCACAAGACTTTCTGCCAGTGATGGTAATTCCATGAGCGATGAGCATCACACCAAGCAACTCGTCTTTTACGGTGCTCAAAACTCAATGGAATTAGGACAGCTGGTCGTTGCGATTGAATTCCAGCTTCTCGCAATCTTCGGCAAGCTGTTTTAACGCTACAGTCTATATTTGAGGCCCTCTTTCAGTGTACGACTAGCTTTGGGACTGACACAAATCTATTCCTCTTTGCAGCTAAAACTAGACGTGCGTCTGTCCTTCCTGCAGACTTTCTTGGTCGACCAGATCCCTTCTTCTTTTTAACATCTCCTTCTGCTTTCCATCAACACCACCACCTCCAAGCAACGACTCTCGATAGTTGCAGCTCTTCGGCGACACTGGCACAACTTCTACCACAACGAATCATTCCAATAGCATACCCTGGTAAACTGATCGTGTGCCATTTTATTTTACAAAGGCTGGATTTCAGTTCACGTTTATGTTCAATTTGTAAAAGCAGTTATGACAGTTGCATCGATATCAAAATTTGAAATTTGACCACCATAGATCTTTCTCCATTCTCTAATGTGTTTAATGGTAATACATAGAAAGCGAGATATTGCATCATACCTGAGAAAAAATGAAACAGACTTCAATTCAAGCCAATGATAGTTTGTTTCATTAATTATGTCAATGAGTATATATATATATATATATATATATATATACTGGCGAGAAGCTGGAATTCAATCGCGACGACCACCTGTCCTAATTCCATTGAGTTTTGAGCACCGCAGAAGACGAGTTGCTTGGTGTGATGCTCATCGCTCATAGAATTACCATCACTGGCAGAAAGTCTTGTGGACCGATGAATCGAGATTCACTCTGGATTTCAATGACGGTCGTGTCGGAGTGCATCGTCTTCCAGGTGAACGCTTTGTCCCATGCTGTATTAAAGAACACGACAGATATGGTGGTGGAAGTGTTGTGCTGTGGGGTGGCATTTGGCATGGCGGACGAACGACAGCAGTCATCATCAAAGGCAGGTTGACTGGAGAGAGGTATCTCAATGAAATTGTGCTTCCTGTTGTTGCCCTAGTGGTCAGAGTGGAGGATCTCGTCTTCCAAGACGACAACGCAAGACCACATAGCTCCTCGGCTGTCATTGTCACTGTTAGGAGATTGAACATTCAAATCCTTGACTGGCCTGCACGCTCACCTGACTTGTCACCCATTGAACAAGTCTGGGACGAGTTTTGGCAGCGAGGTGAGAGACCGCTATTTACTTCCACCAGTGTCCCTGAAGATTCTCTCTGAAAGACTGACAGAGCAGTGGCTTCTCCTTGAAACGTCCTTCATTCAGAAACTTTGTGAATCCATACCATCTCGGATTACTGAATGTATTGGGGGGCACACGCGCTATTAGAGTTGAATCTGCTACATGCGTTGTTTTTGTGTGCTAGCGACTTGGTGGAGATTGTGACTAAAGTATCAAAGTATCATACATACGTGTATATATATCAGTCAAAAATGAAAGAAGTTAAAGAAGTAAATGTTTCAAAAATTCTGTCAATAAGTGTATATTGTATATATATTAATAATAATAATATTCTTGACAAGCTACTATCTTGAGCATTATATTGATAGTGCTTTCAAAGAAAAAAATAACTTAAGAAATCTTGCAGTCAACTTGAATTTTGAAATGAGCAATTTTTGCTCAATTTCAAAGGGACCCAGCTAAACGCTACTCCGTCGTTTTTACATGCAATTTCTTTTATTAATATAATTTTCTGCTTGGATAATAGCAATGAATAGATTTTATAACATCAATTTTCATAATGGGATATATTTTGATGTCATCATAATGTCAAAAAACAGTCGAAGAAAAGACACATTTAGAGCATTATATGTGCAAAGAGGAAATATTGATGTGATTTAATCAGGCAAAATCACAATTGGGTTGCATCAGTTTTTTGTGTGCTTGGTGATAATCATCTAGCGTATATACATAATCAAATTAATTGATTTTGGAGTACTTTTGAAGTTGAATTTATTTGATAGACATGTAATAAGTGTACAGAACAGGATCGGCATTATCAGCTTCATGTTTTTCAACTTCAACACAGCCATGCATGACTGCAGATTAGACTAATTATAAGTTACTTTATGTTTCTACTGATGATTTTAGACCTGAAGTACCCCGAACTTTGATCTAATCATCTGTCATAATATGCTCAAGCTTATCTTTAAGCTGAAAGTGCATATACCATCGATTTTGCGAAGTTGCACTGTTCAAGCATGATTACACAATCAAGTACCATATGTGAACTCAAGCAGGCATGAAAGTAATTGAATTGGTAAAAGTGATTTATAATTTCTATAGGCCTACTTACTATTGTTATGATGCGCGCAAGAATTTCGCAACTCGTTGTACGTGTAACCAAAAGTAAATCTAAAGTATGTTGTGTGTCTTTCATGTACAGCGTCTCTTGTGGGAATTGTGCGGACGTGAACTTTGAATTATAGAATTCAGAAAAAAGTTTTAGCAAACTTTTACTAACAAGCCACTAAACTGTGGTTATATAGCTGAGAATAGGGCAATTGTTCACATAATTAAGCAAAAGCAATGATTAATGCAATCAATTGATATGAGCAGTTTCTAAAACAACATAGCTTGATATTGTTACCAACATCTGAATGCCATGACCAAGGGAGTTTAGCGTTTAAACACCCATTAAAGGCTTTACACATGAAGGCGGCAGTATATCACTGATCTTGAACGATGAAAGAGAAAATAAAAGATTCAGAGTAGTCAACCACTTCCAGGGGGTGGATTTCACTCCCAGTGGAAATTCAACTGTCATTTCTAAATTATTCACTGTTTTAAAATGAATCTGGTAGATTTTGGTTTTCACATGTTCTGTGATATATCATAGAGTCTTATGCACCCATTCACATTCATAAATTACATGCATTCATCATTATATCTAATTCGGTGACTTTTTGCGACAGCAAAAGTGTCGACTCAAAAAATGTCAGCATACAGTGAAAATACTTACATCAAAAAATGCAGTTTTTTGAGGAGATTGTGTTCCTGCGATCAAAAAAATATTTGATCGCATTTTAAGAAGCTACATTTTTGCAAATTATTCCTGTGTTTGTATACTATCGACGTAGACCCACCAGATAAGTATTGTGAAACTTAGTTCATATCAAAAGGAATGAATATTTGCTAATAGGTATCACAATTAAGCGGAAATAAGCTGATTGTGAAGGAAATTTCATGAACCACATTATCGCGCGTCATAATCCAAATCTTCATGCAGAAGTTGAAATCTTATTGTGCCTCTTGGCAATTTCAAGTTTTCATTCATTTTTAATTGTCACGACTTTGTAATTCATATTTACATTTCATTTCTGAAATCTGAATTACGTTGTGGACCCATCTCTTTTAAAGGTAATTATGATCATTTTCTTTGATTATGATATTTTTCTCTTTCAGTGTCAGGCATGGCATGTGACATGATCACGCGTAAAAAATAGTCTTATTATCAATAAGGCTGAGCATATGAACCAATTCAACCATTAAATTAACAAACACATGCTTCTGTAAGGTTGTCATGGTACGGAGGATTTTTCATAGTACTACTATTCCTTCTTTATTACTGTCATGATCAGTCAATTACATGATAAATTCTTCAAAACTGTGATAATTTGCACATCTCACATATGGTGTTGGTTTCAACTCGAGTTCATTTAATAAAATGGAAAATGTATGCACATCGGGGTTTAACACCGAGTTACTGAGTTTCTACTCAATTGAATATACATGTACTTACTCTATGGCATCCGCAAAAACACTGAGTATGATTTTTTTACTATTTGTCATGCCTCCATCATATTTCTTAGCAAGTTTGTTGTGCACAACGCTAATAATGCTGATGGCGCAATTTTCCATAGGAATTTGAAAATGTAATTAATTCAAAGCGCTTTGCTTTCCCATGGCCTCACTAGTTCTGGAATACAACAAGGAATGTATCTTACACTCAAGACAAAATGGATCGGTCATCAAAACACAATTTCCAATATCTACGCAGTTATGAAGAAAATACGTGTGTTAGCACATTCTTTACAAGCAATAAAGCGTCAATGTTCACGGCAGAAATTCTACTAAGTAAATGATAATGCTGATGCAGACTAAAAGGTAGAGCTAAAGTGATGATAGTATGAAAGAGCTGAAAGAATGTAAGAACATAGACATTAAAGGACCGATAACTGTAACGATCAATTGATATACAATCGCTCTGTATGTGCAACATCGCTGCTGTTCACACTAGACCGATTTTTCAACGGTAGCAGTTACAATGTAAACAGTGGAGCTCAGCGATAAAAATGAAATATCGTCACGATTTTATCGTTATCGTGCTGACGCGCCCTAAGTCAATCGTAAAAGGCAAAGACGATCTTCCTGTGCACATGCATGCATGGTAAACTGGGCCTGGGGTTGTTTGATAGTCACACTTTCTGCTACTTGATGTCTATGTTTTTACATTCTCTCAGGTGTTTTAGACTGTCATCACTTTAGCTTTACATTCTAGTCTGTATCAGTGCCCACTGATCAGTGCTTATCAGTACTAACTACTAACTGTATCAGTCATCATTTAACTACTAGAACCGGGGACCCGTGGCCCCTGTAGGGAGCCACGACACCATTGGCTGGGGGCCACAAGAAGAGCACATACAGCACGCCGAAGTTGTTGTGTGCAATAATCAACTAATCCATAGATAATTGCCAGATAACTCCCCGTCAGATAACCGGATGGGACACTATTATAAATAAAATAGGGATGTTGTTTGAACTTCATCAAGTAAAAAAGCAATTAGAAACTTTTTACTTTGCAAACTATTTGTCCGCTTCGAGGACATAACCGAACATCGAAAAATTCGTGCTAATAAGGCAAGAGCAGATGTCGTATTGAATCTTCGGTCGATGTTATTTTTACTGTGAATTTGATTTATCATGCTTGATTCACCATATTGTTGGTAGTTTTTATTGCGTACAACTATTATTTTGCTATTGGTCTGATACAAATCAATGGCTGAAATAAATAATGAAGCCAGAAACAAATCAAACTGGTATGTGATTATGTGCTTCAAAACTCCAGCTTGTTCAGAACATCGATACTCGCTGCTCACTTAAGTTTATAACGAGACAATTTAAGTAAATTTATGTAATCTTAAGGGACGAAGAAACTTGGAGAAAGTAGCAACAAAGAAGTTGAATGGGAAATTAATTGCTATCACACTATTTATAATTGCAATTATAAACAGGGGGCCACGGAAGGTTTAATGGCTGGGAAGGGGCCACAACAGACCATGTAAGGTTGAGAACCACTGTACTAGAGTTTTCTGCCGTGATCATTGACGCTTTATTGCTTGTAATGAATGTGCTAAAACACGCATACTCTTCATAACTGAGTAGATATTGTAAACGACCATTTTGTCTTGAACGTTGGATTCATTCCGTGTTGCATTCCATTAAAGAACTAGTGAGAACATGGTAAAGCAAATCGCTTCCAAATGCATTTTCAAATTCTTATGGCTACTAATGTTTGTGAACAAGGTATTGAATTTCCAACTTTGTGAACTAATCTGAACCAACAGCAGGTTATCTCACAACTCCTAAGTTTATTTGATATTGCTTTTAATTCCACTTCAAGGAGGTATCTACATGCTAGTTGGATACAATTATTATTCAATTCTTGCGAAGGAAGTTTATAAAACTTGCACTTGTTCCTGTAATAAAGAAGCCATTAATATATTGTCATAGATATACATTACTTTCGCAGGAGTAATTCTCAGACAAACGCGCGCATGGATTTTTTTAATTGCAGCTTGTTTTTTGAAGTATTTGCCAGCAGAAAAGAAATTGGGGCATTTACGATCGCTATCGAAGACACTTGTGCAATACATTTACCTATTGTCATTTTGAAAATATACTTCCCAGAATGTGTCCTAGCTTATGACCGAAAGATCTGATTATATTATGATAAAGTCACTTAATGTATAAAAAATGCAATAAATATGTTAAAATGGACATTCCTTTGTAATGCTTACCCACGTCAGCACATCATAAAGATGCATTTTTCTTTTCGTATGGAGTTGTCAAATTATTGAAATTTTGCGTACTTGCTCTCATTTTCAGCATGCTATCGAAATGACACAAAAGATTGCTTGTACTCTTGTTCGTAGAGCTATTTTGTCAAAGATTTGCGTCGTGGTGCCACGTAAACATATCAATTTGCCACTGAAATTTGGTATTTTTTCATGCAAAGGGACCTTCTGTCGTTGTGTTTATTTCGTCTCACGGGATCCGCTGATCTGCGACTGTTTTCATTTTAAAGCACTAAATTTCAAACTGAATTTTATCTTTGAATTCCTTGTTGCAGCATCAATATCAATGAGTCGAATCTAGGACTCTGAAAAAGGGCTTTTCAATATTCTTTGTCTGCGATTTAGTGTGATTCTCGCTGCTCGCGACTATTCCTCTATCAGGTAGATTTGTCCATAACCAGCCGCACGATTGACTGACTGCAATTTCTTAAGAGATATTTTTCTAAGTGATGTGAAATTTACGTTCCGTGGAGCTTCGTCTTTTTCTTTTGCCATACTTGATTGATGAGTCTTAAGCATGCATGTTGAACAGCTTCCTGTTAGTTGGTTGTCGATCAGTAAGCCTACAATCGATTTTATTGAATTATCAACTGCAGATCAAAGTCGACGAAGTCTTTCTTAAAAAAAATCTGATTTAAATTTTTGAATTCTTCGAATCAAGTGGACGAAGTCCGAGTGAATACAGACATCTTATCCGGAGAGGGAATGGCACGTACACGTTGAAATACTTTCAAAATGTTATGAAGTCATTACAGATGTACGAGTCCAACACACAATATCTACATAGGCCTACTAATCAAAGAAGTGAGATTCTGAATAAAAGCAACCACTCATATGAAGGAGCATGATCTGCAGAAGCCTTCCTATACACATCAAGTTGAAGAACTACCTATTCGACTGAATTCTTCACTCATCAACTCAATAAAATCGCATACTCATATTTGCAGCTTGAATATGTGACAATTTCTCCATTGGAAATACACGCATATCAGGTTTTTCAATCGTAGCTATTTATGAATGATAGACTATCTGACCCGACAGACGTGTGGTTCTGTTGTAGTAACAGCCCTCACAAAAGGTAATAATATAATAAGTTTATAGTAAATAATATAATGAGTTTGTAGAACATATAGCTATCCTGAAGTAACGGCAACACTTATGTCCGCATGTAGAAACTAGTCATGTGACGGCTTTCACAAAAGGATGCGAGCATCCATTATATTCTCATCTCTTATTTCAAGGTCTTGTTTGTTGGATAAGAGAAGAGATGTACATGTAAATGCAACGGGGAAATTTTCAAAAAGTGACTAGCCTCACACAATAATGGTAGATTCAAAGCAATTTATAGTCCTCTAGGTAAAAACGCAAAGTAGCCAAAATTTTGAATTTTATTTGACTTGACGATTAACAAAAATTTCAATCGCAGCTTTTGATTGACAGTTGCTTTCAATATTAATTAATTCTCTGTCGGGAGCATATCCGACATCTCACCTTCGCTTAATGGCATGAAGAATGATACAATGAATGCCAAAAATGCTGCGATCGTAAAGATCAGCAGAGGTAATGGAGACCAAGAAGAAACTTCATCCAAACGTTCAACATACATCGAAGCGATAGCTCCCAAGCGTCCTACACATCCGCTATAGCCAAGAGCTGTTGCTCGGTATTCAGCAGGAAACATTTCTGGAATCCTAACATAAATCATTCCAAACAATCCGTCAGCGAAGAGAATCGCAGCGGTTGTCAAAGCAATTACCGGTACGCCATGATATCCAGCCCACATCAGACCAAATGCTATTCCAAGAAGTGTACCAGAACATCCATAAAACACAACCATTGGCCATTTTCGATCAAATAATTTATAAACTATCCATCGTAGCATTATACCTGGTACACCTATCACACCTGTCAAAAGAGCAATCGCATAAGGATTACCTTGTAGTCGAACAGAATAAAATTTTGCTCCGTAATAAATAAATACATGTAAGAAGAATATGACTACTATTACGACAAAATTCCTCCTCAGTACAGGATTACGAATAAGGAATGTAATTCTTTGTAATTCCTTCCAGCAAAAGTTGGTTCGAGCTGTCGAATTTGAGCCTTCTGGATCGTCTACTTCGTCTTTCATTTCCATAACTTCATCATCACATTTTACTTGACCGTATTTTGATGCTTTGACGATAGCTAGAAGATCGGCCCTCAACTCAGACGACTCAGTTTCTGTCAGACTTTTCCCGCTGCGCGTTAAGATGGTCACTATTCCTTTATGACTTTCCTCTATGCGTCCTTTCGATAGCAGCCACCTCGGACTTTCGGTCCAGGAGTAGAGACCCATGAATACAAAGATAACTGGGTAAGCAAAAGCGACATGAGTCCATCTCCAGTTTTGGATGAGGTAAAACAAAAGCACTAACACAGGCTGTGCAATTACTATCTCTTCCAATCTTCGTAGAAGTTGCACTGAATTCCGACCGTCTTTTCCAACTAATTCACTGATCATAACACATCCGACAACAAATCCAAGATTCAGAAATAAAGCAACAAAAAATCTCAATGCAGCAAACATCCAAATATTGACACTAGAAGCAGCTAGAATACCGAATATGTAGGCCGCTAATAATGACCAAAATGCCACTGGCCTTCTCCCAAAGTTGTCACCTAGTGGACCGGCAACTAAGTATCCAACAAGTTGGCCACCAACATAGATAGAATTGCCAAATGATACATAATATTTCTGATTGCATACTGCTTGAAAGTCCTGACCGATAGATAAGCGCATTACTGAATTAGGGACGAATTTGACATTTCTGTTGCATTGTCGAGTGGTCAAATTCGAATACATCGATGACCGCATTTCCAGAGCTTCATCCAGTGTTGTGTTTGGTTTGATGTGAGACCAAAGATTATCCATGGAATACTCTGTACATGGTTCGAATGGTTGTCCAATTTGAGGAGGATCTTGAGGATTACTTTTGTATGGAATGGAGAAGTTAACGACATCCTCCATCGACCAATTTGAGGGAGTGTTTGGTGGAGGCTGACAGAAATGATTAGGAATGTAAAATCCAAGACGCCCGAAGTAGATAAAAGGTTGATTTATGGTCCAAAGCATGGTTACAAGGAAACACAGATACCATCGACTATACATCGGTGGAAAATATCGATCGATAATGTCATCAAATGATGGCATATTTGAATAATAGGTGTGTATGGAATTTTATTAATAGATTATACTCTGTTGCTTGACTCGGAGAAAACTGCAGCAAGGTGTCGAATATTCTAGCGATTTCTTCCAGAGGTCATCAATAATCGATAGAATTCACATCTTCGCCGTTGCTGAGTGACATCAGCTCATGTGAAAATCACAGAAAAGACAATTGCTGGTCCCTAACTGCAAACAAGAGAATTGTGTATCAAATTTATTTAATCAGTGTTCATGCCTACCTAATTTAAGCAAAAAATGTCGTTGAAGTAAAGATTGCAGAAGACGATGCAAAAATATATTCAACCACATAAACAGTGAAACAAATCGATGAACAGCAGTTATATTTGGCTATTCAACCGCTTAAGTGTCTGATTGGATGACTTCTATCAATGCAGTGTCGGTGTATCACACAAGCCACGACCTTTTATTTTTTATTCATGTGTGCATGTGCTTGCAACTGAAGTTCGGTAATGGTAACCTTTGGAATTGTAGCTTAATTTAAACTGTTGTGTTAATAAATGTTAAATGCATGATAACAATTTCAACAATCTATAAATTTGTTCGAAAAAGTCACAAAAACAGCTTTGAGACTCAAGGTGGCATTTTATCTTGTGGATCTGGTAAAACTGAACAGTGCATGTAGACATATGCTGCATAAAGCGCCGAGATTGCGAATGACCCCATTCTCACGTGGGAAACCTTATTTAAAGCTAATACGTCCTTGAGCTATAAGTTGCTCATGTTAAGCTTGTTATAGATAGACATCACAGCCGTGCTATTTCTTTGTCAAATGTCATAGCACCCGAATTGTTCTGTTGACCGCCGGATTAGAATCTTCGAGAATCACTTTGTTTTTGCTTTGAGATTCTCTGGGTTTTTCTTTTGATATATATATATATATATATATATATATATATATATATATATATATATATATATATATATATATACGTATATATATATATATATATATCAGTGGCGTCTTCTCCGTACCTGCGAGGACTTCGGCGCATCCTAAATAATAATTTACCAACATTTATAAAAATGAAAAGTGTCATCATTCATTATATTTCATTTAAATTCGATAGCTTCTCGTAGTAACTGTCCGTCTCAAAATCAGACGCTCAACCTCAGAGTGAACAGTTTTGCGCGTGCACGAATCACAGCTGTTTTCTTCTAACGATTAGACACACATGCTAGTCGTGTGTTCAGACGGAGCGAAAGAGAGTTGTGTGCGTGTGAGGCAGCAAGCGCACGCGCCCGCGCTAATATTGGCTTTCTCGATAGACATAATGCTTTGCCTTCTCCAATTTTTACAATGAAATTCTCCGTTATTCTTGATCGAGGCTCGGTACTTAAATATAGAAAGGGAAACGCAATCCAATTGTTCCAGTCCTTCGTTTCTCGTCGGAGAGGACACTACGTCAACAATAGCAGATGACTGTTACATGTGTAAATCAAAAGGTAACGTGTGCTGGCTCATACAATTTATTTGTGAAAGTTTTCTTTAACACACTACAAAATAGCCAACGTATAATTGTTAGCTCATTTAAAGAAGTCACGAAAAATTAACATTCACATAGTTCGTTCACAACACCCCTTCCTCCTAGTCGCGGAAGCGATGGGGTTTTCCACAACATCTTTCCGGATTCTTCGTTGTAGGTGCCGGAAGGTGACCGTCCTCCGGTGGCACTTCACATGAACTCGTCCGTTCTCCATCTCCGTTCTCTCGACCCGGTCCGTCGTCGTTCGTAGCCTCCAAATCGATCAAATCTTCTCCATTGTTAGCCGTGTCACGAAGCCGGCGATCAGAATCAGTCTCTCTTTCTCCCATTTGTCGTGGGGAGTCCTCCACAGTACGCCATAGTCGATCGACGTTCTCTTTCGGTAACGTTTGTTCGTCTTCCTCGGTACTCTCGAACTTCTTGATAGCTTGCCAGTGTCTCGTGACAACACTGCCACTAGCCAGCTGGATCTCGTTCTTGAAACGACCGATTTTGGCGGTCACTGTTCCTTTACGCCACTTGCTCCTCGCCCCTAGGATGAAATTCCTGACTAAAACCTGATCACCTACTTCGTACTGCACTGAGCGTGACTCTAGGTCTGGAAAATAAGAGCGGGTTCGATGTGGCTCTGGCAACACTAAGTCTAATTTCGTCCTCATCTCTCTCCCGAACATCAACAACGCTGGTGTGCATCCTGTGGTCTCTTGGACTGTTGTTCGATAGCGAAACAGAAATTGTGTCAATCTTTGCTCAACACTAGTACCGTCTAGCTTTTTCATCTTGTTCTTGAAAATCTGTACAGCTCTTTCAGCGAGACCGTTCGTCCTAGGACTGTAAGCTGGACTGGTCGTGTGCTTCACCCCGCACATTTTTGCAAAATGATCGAAATCTGAAGAAGTGAAAGCACTACCATTATCAAAGTGAATTTGGCGAGGAATACCATCAGTTGCAAAGAACTTTTTCAAGTTACATACCGTCTCGTCAGTTGTCAGGTTCCTCTGCTCTACCACTTCTATCCACTTGGAATGAGCATCGATGATAATCAAGAAGTGTGTTCCTAAGAAATTTTCCGCAAGCGAGCTATAACTTTTGTGTTGTTTTTCAAATGTGCTTTTCAAATGCTAACACCCTACAAATCGCTGAAGCAATGCCAATAAAGAAAAATGCTCCAGTGCTAAATCAACACGACAAGGGATTAACAAGACACTTAAATATCATTTCTTGATTTCTATTCTTTCACAACTTCAATATGTCATCAAATCCTCCCTGAAAAGCTATGAACATGTAACCTACATCCAGTATTATATCTTTGAGCTTTCTGTATATCATTTTGGTTGAGACTTTTTGAATTTCAACCACAGCTCATCATTTTGTTAATATGTTAGCTTGAAAATGGTCTATGTACAGAAGACCGAAACGTCGCAGTCAATAAAATGTAAATATTTTGCAATAAAATGGTACTCATTCATCATCATCAAAACATTGACAACAGCAGAATTACAACAATATAGAAGAACAGAAAAACTACTGAATAAATGTATCAAAAAAAAGACATTCAATTTAACATCACATCTGAAGAAAACAATTTATTACCAAATTATGCGAAGATCAGTAAAAAGAATTAACACTAAAAACATCACAAATTAGCAGAAAAATTTCAATCAAGCCTTGTAGGCCTTGAGATAAAAAAAACTTACAAACAAATATATGTATATATATATATATATGTATATATGGAGAAATGTTTCTGCCCGCAAAAACGCTCGAGGTAATTCACGCTCTCAACAGATGGTCCGGTGGCCTTGTGGTTTGAGGGTATGCTTGCAAGTCCTCTACCTCCAACGTAACTGGTTCAAACCTACCCACGACTGATGAGGCCCAACAGGCCGAAACATTTCTCGTGGTGGTTACATCTGTTGAGATTTAATAAATTTATCAATTGCCAGGTTACTTGTCTAAACATGCAATGAGTAGCGCCTGCGTGAAGCGCCTCAATCTCGGATGCGGTATTAAGTGATTGCAGAAAGCAGTCCGCCTTCCACGTGCCTGCGTTAAAGCAGTGCCTTCCTGGCTATTTCACGCTCTCAACAGATGGTCCGGTGGCCTTGTGGTTAGAGGGTATGCTTGCAAGTCCTCTACCTCCAACGTAACTGGTTCAAACCTACCCACGACTGATGAGGCCCAACAGGCCGAAACATGTGTCGTGGTGGCTACATCTGTTGAGATTTGATGGATATACAGGGTGGGCGGAAAGTTAGTACCTATTTTAAATTGTCTCTAATACGCTAAGTGCAGCTCAGGTTCGCATTATATTCAAGCATGATGTGTATCAAGCCTTGCCATTTTTCTCTTCAAAGTCTTACAGTTAGATTATTGGTACTTTCGGATTTCTATGATTGAAAAGTTAGCAGTTTTTATCAGATTTTGAAAAACTCAATTGATATAGTAGCACAGATTTTTAAAGATAAAGCTTTAAATTTGTCTTTACTTGAGAGACTTAATTTGAAAATTTTTTAAGATGCAAGAATTTTGTTACATGAAAATGCACAAATCTAATTTTTTATGCGTTCCAATAAACTGAAAAAAGTCAATTTCCTAATTAAAACATTTAATGCGAAAAATTATAAGATACTAAAACTCAATATGAGCACCCAATCGATCTACTAGGGTGCGAAGTCAATCAGGCATGATGTTCCCTGACTGCCTGAGAAACTCCAGAGGCACAAAAGATGAAACAATCTGAATTTTGTTTTCATGCTCAGGTAGTGTCCTTGGCTTTGAACGATAAGCTTCATCCCTTGCCCATCCCCAACATCAGAAGGCGCATGGAGTCACATATGGACTTGTGATCGGCCATTAATGAGGGAGGGCCTCGGCGACCTAACGAGCGCCCTGAGAACTGCCCATCAAGTCACTCCCTTACCAGGTGGGCGAGGACCGTCTTGCATAAAAATCAGGTCGTTGATATTTTCAATGTGCTAATGACCGGCCACACTTTCTCCTGTAGCCTCTGTGAATTCATCGCTTCACATTGGACGAAAGAACCCACGATGGTATCTGCCATCATACCACACCAGACAGTCACACTCGGTTATGATTGATATTTCTCTGCACGAATCGTATGGTCGTTTTCTGCCCAGGATTGGCGGTTGTGACGAATGACGAAGCCACCAACATGAAACACTGATTCGTCGCTCCACAAAATGTTGTGAAAAAAAATTTGATTTCTTTCATGCCAATTGAGCATTCGTGCTCCATAATCAATAGGAGTGTCATGGTCCGCCTATACGATTATGACTGACGATAATGGATCAAAATTTACGCCTCTCAAGTAAAGACAAATTTAAAGCTTTATCTTTAAAAATCTGTGCTACTATATCAACTGAGTTTTTAAAATTTGATAAAAACTGTTAACTTTTTAATCATAGAAATCTGAAAGTATTAAGAATCTAACTACAAAATTTTGAAGAGAAAAATGGCAAGGCTTGATACATATCATGCTTGAATATAATGCGAACCTGAAATGTACTTAGCGTATTAGAGACAATTTAGAATATGTATTAACTTTCCGCCCACCCTGTATATATATATATCGAAATTGATTTATTGATTTGATAGATCCATTAGCCATTTGTTGCTGACATCTGTGTGTGAGTGTGTTTGTAGCATAGCCAATGTATGTGACGTTATCATACATGTACATTCGTCAGGCGGACAATGGAATTGGTATACAATATGGTGATTAACTCCTGTGAATAGGTAGATGTTTTGTAATATGTGCATCAATCGTGTCATTTATAATAGATTTTGATTTGGTTTGTATCACTCATAGGACTCACATTCGCTGTTATTATTTTGTTAAAACCTGAACAATTGAACTTGACGTCCATTGACTTCGATAGTAAAATATTGTTTCACCTTTGTCATTGGTCACATTGCTGTGCTCTTTTCGTTCCAGAAATGTTCGAATCATGTTTTCTATTAAACTTTGCGGGTATCCATTGTATTTCCTTACCATGCAATTATTGCAATAAACACCAAATTCTTGAGACCGTCAAATACGGGTATTTCCATAATTCTCATTATTTCTTGGTTGAATGCAGGCCAGCTGGAGCAATGACTGTAGGCTCTGTGGAGATATAATAGAACTACAGAGCGTTTGCATGTTTCTGGTCCAAAGCTATCATAATTATGGCACTCACCAGAGCTTGTCGATTTTCTGCAAACCAAGGTTGTCAATTTAGAACCATCGACAAAGACATCAAGAAAATTCAATTTCTATAAATAAACAACAGCACAAGAGACGGATCGCTCGACGATACTTCAATATGTGTTTTAATGAAAATAAAGAAAGTCTTTTCAAATCAGATGACTATTTTAATAACTTCAACCGGTTTCGATTGGAAGACACTGAGAAGAGCTACCTGCCACAGTCTTCGTCAGGAAATGAAAAAAATGTATAATTATGTATATTTAACATTAGGAATTTAAAATTTGGGTTATCATTTATCATTGAAGATTAAGTCATAGTACATAAGTAAGAGAAAAGTCACAAGCAAAATCACTCAATGAAATGGGACATAGAGATAGAAGATTTAGACTCAAAAATGGAAGATAGTTGTAAAACATGCTGCATATTTGTCTCATGAGGCCAATCTGTCATCAGTTGTCTGATGAACGTGGGTTCCTCTGTTTTGCTTTGTTTCTCGTTTCCGTTTAGTTCTTTTATTGCATGCGTCGTTTCAGATTTTTATTCCGTTATTATTCCAGATTCATTATGCTTGTGTTCTGTGCAGTGAAATGAAACAACTTTGTATATATTCTCATGGGTAATATCATCACGATGTTCATTCATACGCTCTCTCAAACTCTTACCAGATTCACCGACATAAAAGAAGTTACAGTCATTAAAACGAATAGAATATACAACGTTTTTTGTTGTGTTACTTGCAGTTATTTTGTATGACAAATTTGTAACTGACGATGTCATGAAGTTCCGAGCAGCTTTTAGTTTCTTCCAAATTACACGATGCTCCACCTCAAAGATCAGCAGAATACGGAATTGTCTCAAGCTGAGGTTCCACCCGGTGCAAAACTTGTGACATTCTTTCGTCGGATGAATTCATGACAACGTCAGATATATCCAGGATCACTGAACTTTATTTTCCTCAACGGTGCTTTATTTTCCAAGAGAAAGTAGACCTGTATTACTGCTTTCAAATGGCAAGCATGCTTTCAATAAGATATTTTTCATACTTTAAGAAATTAAAGCACTCAAACATTCGTTCTTCGCGCTGTATTCTCTTAATTAAAAATAAGTAATTTGAAAAAAGTACTCTATTTAATACTTAAGTACAATGCAACGTCGTGGACAAACGTTGACAGGGGAACGGTGCCTGAACGATGGCGGCTTCCAGTGGTTCACAATGGGGAGGCACCTCTTGTCAGTGTGCCCTGTAATTTTTTTATTCTCTGCAATTCGAGATTCCATGTTAATATGGTCAATTAATTATATTTTGAGTTGAATTGGAAAGAGCCAATATGGAAAGATCTTCATTTTATTTTCGTTACCTATTACAATTAATTTCTGTTAACATCCGTTAACTATCTTCAGGTATGTCTTAATGATATACTTATAAACCTGAAGATAGTTAACAGATGTTAACAGAAATTAATTGCAATAGATAACGAAAATAAAATCAAAATCTTTCCATATTGGCTCTTTCCAATTCAACTCAAAATATGACAAAAAGCCAAAACAATTAATTATTGATTGTACAATTACAGAAAGATCGACGCCTCGGCTCGTTCTCCATTCGCTTTTTATAAAATTTTCTGCATTGAAAACCGAAGGTATCGAATCACTCTCAGTGTTTCAAATGATGAATATCTTGCAAATACATGACTTCACTTTTTGTGTGCACATGAAAAAGACATGTCACTTCTTTGGCATGGCCATCTAGGGGCTCTCTTGATGAAAGGTGCACGCTAGTTTGTCCGATGTCTTAAATTTCATCAATGGAAACACGAGATTCGATCTTATAACTCGCTTATCTCTAAGAGCTTTACAGCATTCCTATATGATTTACAAATACAAGCTTTTGGTTTTTTGTATTTGTATGCAAGAAGCTGAATCAAATTCAAGTTACAGGCGTTTAGTTTCCGACACGTTTATTGGGACCAGTGTTTTTGAGCGGATTGAAATTCCGCTTTCGCTCGCTCGCTCATCGCTCATTTGTTCATATTCGCCCTTTCGCTCGCTCATCGCTCATTTTCTCAAAATCATCCTTTCGCTCGCTCACCGCTCAAAATCATCAAAAAATGCCGTTCGCTCGCTCATTTCTCGATAATGCCCTCCTTAATTCTACAAGCCTTTTTTATGTTCAAAGCTAATTCCATGCTTTTATTTTAATAAACACCTTTTAGGCGTTAAAGGGAAATTCATCATTTCATTTTAGGTGAAATTTGAACCACAATGAAATAATGTAGACCATCATACCAATGCATTAAGAAGGTAGCTATTGCAGAAAATTAATTGAAACAATATATTTTGATGTACATAACCACAGAATTCTTTTTATATGTGTAGAAATGGGCAATAATCTAAACTTAATTTTACATGCTGATCAGATGAATCAGTACGTACAATTCTTAGCGCAAAACTTGGAGAAAATTCGCAAGGTGTGTCAAGAAACCATGTAATGCGTTGACAATTTAAAATGAACTTATATGAAAAATTGACAAATTAATAGATAATTCCTAAAGTAGCTAAAGATAAAATACATGACTTATGAGTAACTGAGTACTGAGTAATCAACTCAACTGAGTGTTGGAAATCTGCTATAAAAAGAATCGCTTGATAAACGAAATTGTTGAATTATGTGAAGCAGAAAATGCTGCACCCAAAACGACCTGACACATTGGCGCCAGCCGTCACTGAGATTTCGGCACACTAAGTTAAGTACTTGTCAAGATGGTCGGTCCGCAGCAGCTCGTTGCGCCCAGGTCCTACCTTCTTCCACTTTTGCACTCAACTTCTTCATGGTGGTGTTTAGACTCAAGCACCCGCTTTAACAAGAAATTTCCTCACCGATGGAGCAACGAAATAGCGGCATCCCACTCTTAGAAGGCATGAGCTCATATTTCCACCCTTGCTCCTGAATCCTTTTGGCCAGTTCTTTATATTTCGTAGTTTTCTCTTCATGGGCATCCCTAACGCTCTCTTCCCAGGGAACAGTTATTTCGCCCATAATCATTTTCTTCCCTATAGCGTCGATCAACACTAGATGAGGTCGTTGGTCAGATAGGGATAATTCATCTAGTACAGCGAGATCCTGTTCGAAACAACTTCTACTTTATCAATTTCAGCCCCTGATCAGATTCCACAAATTCGCAGTCGCTATAGAGAAATTCAAATTTAAAGATAGTAGTGGTTCCTTTGGGTGGTTCCGCTAACTTCACAAACGTGGGGGAGAGAGACTGTTTCCAGAATCGCTTGCAGGACGAAGCCGCACAGGTGCGTGTAGCATGCTCTCTATAGTGCCACATGATAGCCAGAGAGGGCACGACGAGGATTGGCATGTCACACAGATAACATTGTGGGTCGGTCCGGATTCCTCAACGTGTCAGATTAGCAGGGGCATGGAACACATCATATGTCCATTGATGCTTCCGCCTCACTGCCAGTAGCCCATGTTCCACCAATCGTTCCGTGAGAGCTTGCAAACTTCAACTCCTCAGTCGAGGCATCTGCCAATGTCCAACATTTGGACATCTTTCCAGACTCCCACACTCTTGTGACTACTTTCCATAAGCACTATGCTTATTTCTTACTGCATATCGTAGTAAATTTGTTTGTAGCCTGTACACCGCACGTAAACCGCACGTAAATAGCACAGTAGACTACATGCGAAGATAGAGCAAATGTTGTGTAAACTTCCACGAGACAGGAAAAATATTGCTCCTTTAAATTAAGGACGATTTTGATTTTTTTTGAGAAGTAAAATTCGCTGAAAGTGAAGAGCCTTTAGACTGACCATGGAGACGAAGCGCATCGAGGAATTTTACTTCGAAAAAAATCGTAATAAACTTGAAAGATCGATATTTTACTTATCTCCTGGAAAGTTGCATAATGAATAACCCTACGCATAAGACAATGAAAGATCTAATTGCAAGTACAATATCCTAAATTCAATTCGATGTATTTCAACTGTATGGTGCAGTTATGTCCTACTTGCCCGTAAGGAAGAAACCAAGTTTTGGACCCCTTGGGACATCATGCACTTACTTGCCATTCTGGTCCTAGTGTTGTTCACCGTCACAACGAGTTGAGAGACTGCCTCTTTAGGTACTGTCAACTGGCTCACTTGGTACCTCAGTTGGAGAAAGGTGGAAAACTGGGGCATGATCAGAAACGTCCGGCTGATATTCTCTTGCCTTTATGGCACCTTGGTCGTTCAGCGGCGCTTGATCTCACGGTGACTCATCCGCTAAATTCTAACTAATTGTTGTCAGCGAGAGTCACCGCAGAGTCTGCTCCTGATTTGGCTGAGGACAGGAAGAAAAATGAGAACTACTCGAAGTGTGCTGAACTGGGGTGGCACTGTGAGCCGCTAGCAGTTTCCGTTTACGGCACTTGGGGCAAGAATGCTCGGTCAGTCTTCCAAGGAATTGCTTCTCGCCTATCCCTTCAAACTGTGTCCTCACGTGATGGAATAGACAGAGGTATTCATGGAAGACTGAGTCTTTGTTTACAGCGTGCCAACGTCCGTGCTTTGCTGCTGCACATGGGGGCCAACGTAGGTGGCCAATATCTATGCGATTCCGGACTCCCATCTTAATTTCTTTCAGTTTTGTTTCACTGATTTCTCCTTTTATTGTGCCTTTCATTTTGTAATTAAGTTGTAGTCGACAGGCAATTTTGCATCACTAGTTTATGTATAATTCGCATTTTAATAAATCTTCTGGTTCGATTTTCAATATCTTAGTTGTAATCAACTTTCAGCACTTAATATTTTATCTACAAAGAAGTCATCGTAGCTGTATAATCGAGACAATAATATTACGAAAGCTGTTTAAAATGTTAGCATATATACTTTGACACCTTGATTAATGGTTTTTTGGAAAAATCAACCTTTAAATTGTCTAACTAGTATTTATTGATCTCCAACATTTCTTCTTTGTCCAACATGTTGATCTCAAGTGAAGAAAGAAGAATTACATGCAAGTAAGCATATAAATCACAGTTGAAAGAGATGTCTTTGCAATGACACTCACCGTGGCAAGAAATAGAAAGAAGGGTGCAGCAGAACGGAGTCGGCATGGTCACCCAAGATTTATCACTCCAACTGATAACTACTCATTATTTTAAATGTTGGACACCATTAAGTGCTGTATTCCTTTTCACTTAATAATGGTTCTGGTATATTGTCCAAATGAGTTGTTAAAGATCAATAACTAACAAGAAGACATTTCAAAGATTATTCTAACTTAAGGAGGCTATCAGAAAAAGGATGTAAGCAAAATAGACTCAACAATGTTACAATTAGAAGATTTTGAACGACTTAATAATTATCCATACCGGAGAGGGACGATCCGGTCTCCCGATTTTTTTATGTGATCCTCGTAAAACTATGTCCCCCGATCTACAATTTTGTGACCTAAAGTTTAGCGTATTTTCAAATTTTTCACTGAAATCATTAAATTCGGTAAAATTTCAACTTTAAAAAAATCTGCCGAAATTGGTGATTTTAAATCTTGAATTGCTTTTTGCAACATGGAGAGGAATCAGTTGGAGTAAATGAACATTGCGATAAGAAAGCTGAGACCCTAAATATGTTGTACCGTGAATTTCATGTGATTTGAAACATAGGTAAGGAAGTTAAGGGAGACCCATTCAGTCCTACGCGCTTCACAGTCCAATATGGATAGGGTTAAAATGAAGGTCTTAAAATCAATGTACCGTTCAGTGGAAGCCATATATGCCTACATTCGGGTTGTCCGTGTGTAGGCCCAGTTTGGTTGGTTTAAAATTTTCCACAATTTGTAGTTCTTTCACCTTTGACGATACTGAAATGTCTCAGGGATCTGCATGTGGATATGTTCTAGCAACGAAATGTTTCTATCAAATTAAAGCATCTCAAAATGGCTCCGTGCAATTCCGGAGACAATTAGTACATCTATGGGGCGAAGCGATGATTGGGAGACCGATTCAAAAGATATGTGAATAAATAATGTGTCGATGGTCAGATGTTCAGCACATCATCGATTACAAAGACCTTCTTCTTGCTAAGTTCACATCCACACGTATAATCCAGACAGGCATTCAATGCATGTTGTCAAGAGTGAGAGGATCCACAGAAGAGAAAAAAAGTAAGGATGTTTTGTTCATCAATCAAGTTATATACATGCATGTACTAGGAACCATCTTTAAAAAAACTTCTCAAATATTTCGCTTTTTTGATTATTTGATCTTTTTTCAGTTTTTTCTAAAAATGGCTCGCTCAACCGCTCGCTCACGACAAAAAATCATCGCTCGCTCGTTCAATTTTCGCTCACAGAATATTCTTTTCGCTCGCTCATCCGCTCATCAAAAACTTGAAAAAATACCGCTCGCTCAAAAACACTGATTGGGACACCTGGTATATTACACTGTGAATTTAGTGCAATTCTGAGAAGAATTAAAGACGTGTGCCGAATTGTCCTCCCCCCTCCCGGACCTCGACGCGCTTAAGGGTCTGGTATGGATAGAAAAAGACTTGAGGATCAAAAGTTAATTTCGTTGGAATAACTATTTTGGCAGTTTTGACGCCTCATTATGGCAGCAACTATGCATGCGACTTAATAGTCGCAGTACTTGTTACGCTATTATGTTGTACAAAGGATGGTTGGGGTCTTGGCATTTAATGATCATTGTAATCCTCTGTATTTTTTAATGTAGAATTACTTCAGTAGGCACTGTATGAGATTTTAAACATGCTATTTATTTCGTTAGTGAAGGATAATATTGCTGCACAGATCTGCAGGAAATAGTAGTTTTACTCTTTTTAAATTCTGAGGAGAAAATATGAAGATGTATGGTCTTACTGCTACTGACAGAGTGTGACAGTAATACGATGAAGCACTGAAATGCATGTTTCAATAAGGAAAAGTCAAATAATTACCGTTTAAGCACAAATGCATTAAATTAGTCGCTGTTAATGAGGATCGAAGAAAAGCGACGCTTAGTAACAAAACGCCGTTCTCATTTGAAAACTGTTGATGTGGACAGTGATAGACAGAGCTGTCTGAAGCAAATTCAAGAGAACTGAGCTGTTTGCCATATGTTTGTATATTCGATGACTGGAAATGTTAATCTAATTGCAGTATTTGAATTCAGTAGGCTACGTAGTTTATGTTACAACTGTCCATTAAGCACAATAGTTTCATGATAATTGCAGGACCTATAACAGAATTTAGAAAATATATAATAGGTTATTAATTTATTGGTGCTCTAAAATAATCCAGGCGATTTCAAATAAGAAAATAAGACTGTCGAGTAGGCCAAGTGGGTTTCATGAATTAGGCCTACAAAGCCAGTGACAAAGGCATTCATGCGTAATCTCCGCTTATCAAGCAAGTCTTGAATAAAGAATTATATGAAAAGTAGGCTGATTTGTGATGACCAGCTACTACACGTGTTTGCGAAATGCGCTCATAGGTAATATAACATATCTTTAATGGAATCCTCTCTCTCTCTCTCTTCAAAGTACATCGAATACATACATCGACACATTCTTCGATTTTGTGTCCATTGCTATGATCAGTCCCATGTGAAACTGTTAAAAGTTTCATTAAGTTTATTTTCTATCATATTAATCGTACACACCTCTAGGCATGACATGCTTAGAGGGAGAAATGTCATTTGGCGCTGTTGTGAAAGCTGCAGTATTATTTAAAATTGTTGCGAAAGTACATGCGAGTATAGGCCTATATACAGCATCTGTACACCTGTACCTTTTAAATGAAGTAAAAACAAAGCATTCAGTTCAATACTTATTTTTTCTTCAATTCTGTTCTTTTTCCTCCGTTGCAAAAGATGTCGATAACATCGGAATGTCATTTTTCAGGGTCACTCTTTGGGCAATAATACGTCATACGGGTAATGAATTATCTTTCAATTGAAAGAAAATACACACAATCTCTCATCGGACATGCTCGTCCTAGAAAATCTTTCAATTCTTTTGAGAGTAAGGATCATTCACAACCACAACACTGTAAATCGCTCAATACCAATCACATACGAAGGATGCATACCAAAATATTTTTTGGTATATTTCTATATCAATTTGTATGCTAGTAGTAATCCCATTGCAAAATCAAGCGCAGTGCGGTGCAGTGATGAGTCATCGATGAGTCATCATGCTGACTCAGCCCCCCCTCTGGCAGGAAGGGAGTTCGCCATGGATGTGTTGGGAGGAATGGGTCCGTGAGGAGGAAACAGGTCCCTCCCCCCCCTCTGGAAGGAAGGACGGAGTGTTCGGGTAAGGGAAGGAAGGTGATGTGTGAGGGAGTGAGTGAGAAAAGGGCGGGTGTTGGTGGTGTTGGGATGAGAAAAGTCGTTTTTCGAGCAGAAGGAGGCCTCGGATGGGAAAACGGAGTGCAGATTCGGACTCTACGTGAAATTGTGGGTTAGGAAGGATGTTTCCAGCGACATTGGAGAGAAAAAGTTCTGACCTCCCCCCCTGCCAAACTTTCAACTTTGGTTGTAGACATCGTAGAAAGTCGTGCAATAGCTCATTTGAAAGCTAAGAGTGAGAAAAATGCAGTGGAAAGCTCAGTTTGGACTCATTTTCTTGGGTTTAGGGAGGATAAT
>CAJQUW010012865.1:0-98161 GCA_907163375.1 Prostheceraeus crozeri | reverse complement strand
AGTGTTGCGATTCGCGCGTGTTTTACACGCGCCGCGCGTTTTTTGACAATTGCGCGTTAAGCGGTTTTCCTTTCATTTTTATCCATTTTGCGCGTTTTTTTAAGTTTTTGACTTCTATTTTTAATTTTTTGATATTAGAAAAACTTTGGTTCTAAAATATCAAAATCAAGGATATCAAAATTTCAAATTACATTGCAGAGTTTTTCTAGATAAGCCACATGTATAGCCTAATCAAAGATCATTTAGGTTCCATTAACCATCTCACTTCCAATGGATAGCCATAGGCGCCACTGCTCGTGTGCATCTACCTACTTAAGGCACGTGTGTATTTGACTTGTCCTGAGAAATACCAAGCTATCTGATCTGCAAATTTAAGCTTTGTAAAAATTCGTTTCATCAAATATTAGCGATCATAGTTGCCATTTTGGCTTATTTGTAAGGAAATACATGTGCGCGTGTTTTTCGACCTTGCGCGTTTTTTTTACCCTACGCCAAGAATCGCAACACTGCACAGGACCTGAGTAGGTGCTCTGCACTGATAGTCTTCAGTGGTGTTGCGGATTCTGCAACACTATGGATCCCTATTACAAGTGTAACCTGTGTGATTAGCTAGATGTACAACTTCAATTGGTTTGTGTGTCGATACGGGAGGTTCCTCATTGTTTAGCAAATCAAAAAAGGTTTAGCGCTCCCAAGGTTATGACGAGGATTTTATTTTAAAATTGTATAAAATACACCCGACCGGTTTCGTCGCGATAGGACAGTCTCAAGGGTTGATTATGTACATCTCCAAGAGTGCTTAAATATATGAAGTAAAAGGTAGGACAAAATCTTTTCACATCTGTTCATGACGTCTGTTCATTTGTGGCATGTTCTTTGCAATATAGCGAGCTTCAGCCAACCTAGTAGATATCGCATTGCGTGTGTTTATTGATTATTTTGCAGTTTAAGTCATTAATACTCATCACTTTAGTCGGATGGTCTATACGATTGTGATCGCTAAGTGCAACTTTTGCAGTCACGGTGTGAAATACTTCTTTTATGTTTCTCTGGAAACGATATCGAAAAGGTCGACATGTTTGGCCTATATAGCTTTTGTTACAAAGCTTACAAGAAAATTATAAATTAAGTATTTATCATTGCAATTATATTTAGGTGCGATAACTTTGCAGATATCACAATTACAAATAAATTTATTTTTACAATTATTATTTACTGTTGAAATGAGGTAATTAATTACCTGGTTTAGAAACGATTCTAACGGGTAAATTGTACTTATTATTTAATTTATTTAATTTTCGTAACATACTGTCGTTAATATAATCTAACGTTACTGACACCTTTTGACTTTCGTCGGGAACATTTTTGTTGGTCTTACATGTATGTATACTTTGAACTTTTTTATATTTTGCATGTCAAACTAGAATCCATTTTGTTTTATTCTATTTTCCATAATAGTACATGATTTGGAGAAATCCGCATCATTAGAACAACGATTGTGGACGTATTCAATACTATTAAGCCATAATTGTCAATTTTATGCCAATGAATTGTGGTAAAGTTTTCAATAACGGTTAATGCTTCGCTGATTGGGATGCTTGGGTACAAGTTTTTTTACATCAAGAGAAATTAGATGTAGAAATTGATGTAAAAAAACTTGTACCCAAGCATCCCAATCAGCGAAGCATTAACCGTTATTGAAAACTTTACCACAATTCATTGGCATAAAATTGACAATTATGGCTTAATAGTATTGAATACGTCCACAATCGTTGTTCTAATGATGCGGATTTCTCCAAATCATGTACTATTATGGAAAATAGAATAAAACAAAATGGATTCAAGTTTGACAGTGCTAAATATAAAGTTCAAAGTATACATACATGTAAGACCAACAAAACTGTTCCCGACGAAAGTCAAAAGGTGTCAGTAACGTTAGATTATATTAACGACAGTATGTTACGAAAATTAAATAAATTAAATAATAAGTACAATTTACCCGTTAGAATCGTTTCTAAACCAGGTAATTACCTCATTTCAACAGTAAATAATAATTGTAAAAATAAATTTATTTGTAATTGTGATATCTGTAAAGTTATAAAAATACTTAATTTATAATTTTCTTGTAAGCTTTGTAACAAAAGCTATATAGGCCAAACATGTCGACCTTTTCGATATCGTTTCCAGGAACATAAAAGAAGTATTTCACACCGTGACTGCAAAAGTGCACTTAGCGATCACAATCGTATAGACCATCCGACTAAAGTGATGAGTATTAATGACTTAAACTGCAAAATAATCAATAAACAACGCAATGCGATATCTACTAGGTTGGCTGAAGCTCGCTATATTGCAAAGAACATGCCACAAATGAACAGACGTCATGAACAGATGTGAAGAGTTGTCCTACCTTTTACTTCATATATATAAGCACTCTTGGAGATGTACATAATCAACCCTTGAGACTGTCCTATCGCGACGAAACCGGTCGGGTGTATTTTATACAATTTTAAAATAAAATCCTCGTCATAACCTTGGGAGCGCTAAACCTTTTTTGATTTGCTAAACAATACAACTTCAATGTTGAAGAGAATCTAAGTGTTGATATGCTACGAGCAATTTATACCCCTTGTGGTATTATTTTGATTGCGGCTGGAAAGATGCTAACAATTTAAAGCTGACCGTTTTGGAAAGGAACTGAAAGGAACTTTCGGCCTTTTCGTTCAAGGAAGTATATGCGCTTATCAACTCTTCAGATAACGTGGAATCGATATTTTGCAGTTCAGAAGTAAAGTTTTCAGTATTGATGTTTTATTTTTAACACTTCCATAATACTTCCAAAGTTACCCATCTTGCTTCATCTAGAAAGTTCACCTGGCACTGAAGTTTCCTTTGTGAATGACCCGCGCCGTGAAATACGTTGTCGCACATCTTTCCTTCCAAATTTAGAACTATAGCGTATTTTAGCAAGTGTTTCGTAATTATTCATTAATTGGTTGAATCATCGCAACATTTTGATCAGAAATATTTTTGTATAAAAGTAAAGGCGATGCTCTTAAAAGAGGTATCTGCAGAGACTAAGTTGCAGGATCAATTTCTGAAAATTCTGCAAAGAGTGCTTGAGCCACCTATCATAAAACAGGTGTCAATTGACTCAATGCAGTTCGGCTTCATGCCGAAACGAGTGGCAACTGATGCAATTTTCATTGTGCGACATCTGCAGGAAAAGTTTATTGAAAAGCGAAAGGAGCTATATTTTATCTTTGTTGACTTGTGGAAAGCATATTTGATCGAGTACCGAGAGAAGTAAGTGTTGTGGTATGCAATGAGGGTAGTTGGTGTTGACGAATAGATCATTCGGACTGCTTAGGTCACGTACCGACACACAGGATCTATCTAAGGTCCGAATGAGGGGTGGTGTCAGTTCTGAATTCGAGGTTACAGTAGGCGTACATCAAGGATCAGCTTTGAGTCCCCTTCTTTTTAAGATTGTCGTGGAGGCACTTTCTTGCCAATTTCGAATAGTTTGTCCACATGAACTCTCGTATATGCAGATGATTTGGTTATTTTGGCGGACTCACTGGAGTGCCTAGAGCAAAGATACACTGCCTGGAAAGATGGTCTTAGGTCACGCGATCTTCGGGTTAACCTGATCAAGACCAAGGTCATACACTGTGCATACCAGGATGATCGACCACCAAAGGATACCGGCAGATTTCCGTGTGACGTATGCATACGAGGCGTGGGGAGAAACTCGATCTACTGTGTCGGCTGCAAGAGATGGATCCATCACAAATGCTCACGGATTCTGGGAGCATTGAGAGCTGATCCCAACTACAAATGTAGAAAATGCTGTGGTGATGTCTCTCCCCCGCCAGTAGCAACTACCCATGTTCTGTTTGTCAAGGATCAATATGAACTTGTTCCACAGTTTTGTTATCTTGGAGATATGTTTGGTCAAGAGGTTGGCTGCAGTGACGCTGTGACCACGAGACTTTTGTGTGCGTGGAAGAATTTTCGAGAGCTTCTTCCCATTCATACAAACAGCAGCATTTTCTTCGGAAGTCGAGGCCATGTTTTCAACATGTGTGTACGAAGTGTGATGATTTATGCCACTGAGACGTGGTCAATCACTATGGAGGATCTCAATCGTTTGAGCCGCAGCGACAATGCGATGATCAGGTGGATCTGATCAAAACAGCTAGTTGATTGGGTTCCTGCTGACGATCTCAGGAGAAGGCTTGGCATCCATCCATTGGAAGCCGTCATTCGACGGGGAAGATTCCGCTGGTATGGTCATGCGCAAAAAATGCAAGAGGACTCCTGTCCAAAGTAACTGATGAATCTGGAGGTAGAAGGATGCAAGCCAAGGAGACAACTGAGGTGGTGCGATAACGTGTGAGGTGATCGATAACGGTATCGATGATATCGCGGATATAGTAGGAAAACTGCTGACTGTTAGGAGAATGATGAATTAATTTCTGAGTCTCTTGTCTCGGTCACGTCCTCTTCAACCGAGACAATTATTGCGCTATCCAAACTATCCTGACATTCTTCGTGGTCAGGAATTGAGAAATCTCACAATTTTTTTGGAAACCTTATCCTGGTTGAAGACGGTCGAAATATTGGACTGAGAAATATTATGTAACACATAAATTTGCGTTTATCATAATTCTTATTTTTAGGACGACCCTTTGACATTTTCGGTTAAAGGTTTAGTTTTCGGCAATTGTTCATAGTATTGCATGTTCAAGTATTAGTCGGTTACATTCACAGTTTTCCGACTTATTGAAAATGAATATTTTTGTAGTAAAGTGGCTGCTAAGTTTGACTTTTTTGGTGGGAACATGAGTGAATAGGATTACTTGAAAAAGGGAAATAAAACTGTTCGTCTCGTTCTATGTATCAGTTTATGGAAAGCATTACATGATATCCTGCATTATTCCTTGCGTAGTGTACAGCAGGGTTTTTAAGGTGTTTTAGGGACCCGAATGGGGTCACCAGAATAGGAAATCGGTTCCCTAGAATTAGAGAAAAAGTTTCAAAGGAAATATCTGCCCTAAAAAATTGGAACATCATTGACACAGACTTTCTCCATTTCTTTATATAGTTCCATGTCTCTTGCCCAACTATAAAAATCTATGACAATTCGATGCTTGCAACGTGAGAGCTGATTCAATAAAGGTAGCCATGATGTCAATGAAATAAGGTGAATATACCTTACTGGGCGATCACGCATCTATTTTTTGGATGCATTTTGGATGTAGATGAATCGACATTTAAGAAGAAATAAATTCGCGAGAGCCCACCCATTGTTTTTTGAATCAGATTTTGTCTTGCACATAGTGTGTGTATAGATGCATATACCGGTATAAAAGAAAATGATTAATGAATCTCTACTGTACCCTGGGCCGTATCTGTCGTAACACTGGCTAGTGGCAAAGAAAACGTGTATTCTGCATGCTGAAATACGTATGGTATGAAATAAAAGGAATAAAATGGTATGAAAGCCCCAATTTGGCATGCTTATGTTTCTGAATGCTGAATCCATGCTCGTACTATGGGCATGCGAATGAAATCATGTATATGAAATGTACTGCAAGATCATTTTATGAGTTCTTACGTACGCTGCATCGCATGTTGCAAGCCCTTGATTTTCCGTGTACAGTAGAACCTCCATATTACGGACACCGTCGGAACTGCGCCTTAGTGTCCGCATTTTAGAGGTGTCCGCAATATGGAGTTACCGGTGATGATACGAACATTATTCGGGACTGAGCTTAACTGTCCGTAATACGGAGGTGTCCGCTGTATAGAATGTCCGCAATAGGAGGTTCCACTGTAGTTTCATGATAGGTAAAAATTAGTAACAAATTCATGAAACACTGATTTTGAGCAATTTTCTTTGAAGACAAAAAGTTCAATCCAGTATGTATTTTTAGACATTCAAATTATCTCAACGCCGTCTAATGTTGTTGAGGTGACATTTACGATTTGCAAACATTGGAGTTGTTGGTGTCATTTATAAGCCTTTAGTTCCATTCATCTTGACAAGTAATCGTTACCGTCTTCAGTCAGGTCGTGAACTTGTTTTCTGAGGAGTCGAGTTGCTGATTAGTAACTCGACCTCGTTAATTCACAAGTTTTCAATTGAAGTGATCTTTGTCACGTGATTGCTAAGTGTTCTTATTCATCGGGAATTTCTTATCACCTACTTTTTCCCTACATCTATAATTGATCGAGGAATTGAATATAATGTAAGTTTGTAATTTTGCTCAATTTATTACCGATGGAAGAACTTGCAATAAAACGAATTTTACCGATTATAAGCCAGCCTCCACTAATATACGCATGCACATCCTTGAAAGCAATAAGCCGTTGTCGAAACTACAATTTTAATCTGCTATATCCAGGCCCTAAAAAGTGAAATATGTACCTACTTAAAATAATGTCCTTAGTAATAAATATGTGACGCGAATTTCGATCAAATACATACAATAGAAGGATGTTTAGAAAGTAGGCCGAGTAGGACATCAACTAGCTGTGTTATACTTCATCAAGCTTAAGGTGTGACCCCTCATTGGATTATAGCGAAAATTCTGAAGTATATAGAAAAGGATTGATTAATTAATGGATGAAATCAAAACTATGTTGGTCTACCACACTGTAAATACAGAATGTATTTAATTAAATGATAGTTGAAGTACTAACTGATGCATTAATAATTGCATAAATCATGCGATATGCAAATTTGCAGAATATTCACATAAATAACATAATTCGAATTTTTCCGTAGAGTGAAATATACGCACGCTGAAATTGAATTGGACCCTAATGAGACTGAAAATCTTTCATACAGGCAAATCAGGAGAGTCAAATTTTTACATGATCGCATAAATTGATAATTAGATAACAATGGCCAATCGAAAGATACAAAATGTTGAGTGCAGACCTCAATACCTGTATGTCACATTTTATGTTTGTCAGCATTTAAAATAATTTCAAGCATTGTTATTATAATGATAAGCACTTAAATAATTGCTGATATCATAAGCGCTGCATTCTTGTCTTAACTGCTTTCAAGTTATTGGTTGGGAAGAGTCAAAAAGGATCCTTTTTCCTTTTCCTTTTAGTCATATCACAGTCAATTTCTATTGTCTTTGCTATTAGTAAAATGTAGGCCAATACTATCTGTCTCATCCTCACATTTCTATTCATCTTCTCTTTCATCTTTATTTCTTACTCATGATATCTTATTCCCCTTTATGCAATGTGAATTTTGAATTTTGTGCATGCAGATGTTTCTTTCTATTCCTGACGATGATCATCTAATGAAGATTGAAATTAATTGCGAAAAAAAATATATAAAGTTGTAATCAACATCGATATTTATCATGAGTAATTATCGACATTAAAAGAAATGCCATTTTCTCTCTCGGTTAATCAACATTGATAATCATAGTCTTCTTGCCAAATAAATTACCGTCGTACAATCTTCGTTCTCATTTTTGTTCAAGCAACTTCCGAAGATGTCAAACTCTTTCACTCAGAAATATTGTCAGCATATAATGTTTGATTGTTCAGAGAAACTTTCATCGACTTGTATTTAGCATTTCATCAACATTCTTAATCACGAAATCACGATCGTCGTTCTTTTCTTTTCAAAACATATTTTTGCCTTTTCGCTGCCGATGGAAGTTCGTTATTTTTCTTGTTGATGAGTATTTTGACAAAGGTTACTTTCATGTCAGATATTACGTCAAGTACTCCATGCATGCTTTATTCAAATACTTGTATTTTTATTTCGAAATAATTGTTAGTGTTCAGATTCATGAATGTTGTGTAGAATTACTTCGATAGAAATATTTGATTTTGTTCTCCATGTCATAGAAGTGAGCCGAAGCTACTGATTTTGTAGCAGTAGAGAAATAAGTGCAACGTACATCCCTTAGTGAGACGGCCTTTTCGACTACAGCGGCAGTGCCGCCAGCAATTTTTTTCAATTATTATCATTATGCAAAGTGTTGAGCAACTTTCTTGCTGATGTACTTTTGCATATGACCACTGTATCATTCACATCATTATGGGTTTCTGCTACGTTTTACAGATTCTAGGTAAACGTAACTTGGCTTGTGTATGAAGTAGTGGTTCGCTCTTTTTTTTGTTTAAAAAGCAGTGTTCGGTTGAGACACCACTGCAAATTAAAAATGTGTTGAATGTAAAGATAAAATTTCTTTAAAATACGTAATTAACTGATTACAGAATAACAGAAGCAATCAACGATATACATTGCGTGAATGTAAATTTTTCACTATCAATTACATTATCAATGAATTGTCAGAATCCTCAATCATTTAGAGAAGATATTTTTCTATCATTGAAAATAAGATCAGTAAGTTTGTACTATCGAATATTACAGTTTCAACCATATAAAAGATGATCATGACATGCAGAATCCCCATTCAATTGCCCATGTCATGTATCCGCATTGGAGTTATAACGTTCAACCTTAATATATGTCTTATAAACACATGACCACTTTTGGAAAGTTTGCGATCCAGGTTCAGGGAAGAGAATCTTTCGGATTTATCCTGAATTCCGGATTTTTTTATGGCCATCTGGGTCATTACTGAGATTCACCAGAAAATGCAATGAAATTGGAGAGGTAAAGGGGTAGGGGGTAAGGTACGTGGGCCCCCTAAGATGGAATGACATCTTCATGAAGCAACACATGATCCCTTCTTAAGACAGCATCTTCATGATGCGTTGCACATAAGACCCCCTGTTCACAAGTTATTGCAATTTATATTATCCATATTTCCCCTTCTGACGATCAGTGGGCCCCCTCTGTTGATCAATGGGCCCCTTTGAGCTGATGATCAGTAGGCCCCCTCTAGTGATCAGTGGGCCCCTATGACGATCAATGGGGCCCTCTGACGATGAGTGGCCCCTCTAGTGATCAGTGGGCCCCTCAGGTGATCAATGGGCCCCTCGGGTGATCAATGGGACCCCTCTGACGATGAGTGGGCCCCCTCTAGTGATCAGTGGGTTACTTATTATGTTGTTTACCCGCTGCGTGATTTATGTTTACTTGCTACGCTTTTTGACTCTTTAGCAGGTCCCCTCTCCGACACCGAACATTTTGAAGTAAACAATTCCATTTGTTCTACTGTGTACGGGATATATTATTACTCGCACATTGTGAAACTCATCATACACGTCAAGAAATATTATTGCAGAAAACCTCCCTCATATCATATCATTTTGAAATAACATTGAGCTCCGAAAAGTTGTAATTCCTGCGTCATATAATTGCAGAGAAAATGCTTTCTACATTCTAGGCGCTTTAAAAAGTTTGAATTCTGCTGGTTGCACACCCATAGTGCTGGAGTTTTTGCCTGCGTCGCATGAAAAAATATCAAACTTCTACTAGTTACATCTACTTCTACTGCGGCGCTTTATAAAACATCAAAATTATACTACATGCTGCGGCGCTTTATAAAGCATCAAAATAGTACTAGCTACAGCGGCGCTTTGTAAAGCATCAAAATTGTATTAGTTACACTCCTAAAATGCTGGAGGTTTCGCCTGCGGCGCTTTACAAAACACCAAAATTGTACTAGATGCTGCGGCGCTTTATAAAGCATCAAAGTCTACTAGTTACACTACCAAAAGAGAGATTCTGTCCCGGTACTTTGCCTCAATAAAGTTGACCTACAATTTATTATTGTCTGTGGCCTTAGTACAATCAGTGTTTTTTATTCGCAAGTATAGGGTCTATAGTGTGTAGGCGCATAAAGATTCATAGCTATTTAAAATTGACTCTTTGATTGCTTGTTATGATATCAAAGCTGAAAATGGGCCCCCTGGAAGAGATCCTCCGGATTTTTTGTGACACGCCGTTCTCATCCCTGAGGTTGTACTGGTCTAGTTCCCTGAATCGTAAGTCCATTTAATTGAAAATTGAACTGCATTGTCTATTTCTTATTGGTCGGCGTGAGTCATCTAAATACGCTGTTAGACCAGCGTCTATCACAATCACGATTCGTGCGGTTCACGAGATGTAACTATGATGGTCGATGACCTTACGAATGTTTAATAAGAAGACAGTTATAGTTTCGCTGCTTTGTATTAGACGAATGGCATCCCATTAACAACCGGAATTGACTCACTGTTCAGAGATACTCTAATTACAATGACAGAAAATGTTGACAAGCTATTAACTCCTATTTCAGATAAACTAAATAAGGTGACCGGGCACACATGTGAAGAAGAGTCATTAGATGAAATGCGGAAGAAACGAGCATTCCAACGGACGAACGTCTTGAATGAACTAATAACAACAGAAGAGACATATCTGCGCGACTTGAAAGTTGTTCACGAAACATTTGTTGTTTCTAATGCGTACAAGGTGAGTAGCCACCTTCTTTTGAATTTGGTGACTGGAAATACTGAGCGACGAAATTCGAATGTAGTGTGTTGATTTGATTATAAAAATGAAGCTTTAACGTCATTGCTGCCCCATCCTAGTGGTTTGGACAGTGCTGACACAGACTTTTCTGGAGCGCTGTGGCACTTTTATTCTAAATGCCCTTCCCACTGACTTCCCATGACACTTTCGGGCTCGACCTCTGGACCAAGAGATCACCAGGACAAGTCCTTAGCCACTGAAGTAAGTGAGTATGACCACTAAGTAATTAAAGAAGTCTGCAGTACTACAACAACACAATGGCAATACGAGGGACATTCAAAAAAGTTCCCGGACTGATGCCACTGATAAAAAAACTCATGAACTTTATCCAAAATCATTTATTCTTTGTCAAAATATGAACCTTCAGCTTCAATACAGCGGTGCAAGCGCTTCATCTAAGTGTCGTAGGGCAATGCCTAAATTACGTGGTATAAGATGTAATGATGCTGTGGAAGATTTTGATTTTGGATTTAAATTGTGATGTACCTTTTATTGCGTTCTGCTTATAACTAGAATCAATACTTGCAATTGTGAATTCCATGTGCTTAATTTGCTGTAATCTAAAAGATCTAGTAGATTTTAATTCAAATTATTCGCATCCCTAAGTGGCTACGACATTGGTGTTTTGTAACATTATTCCGCTTGGCAGCACATTCTGTTGTTGCAGCGAATTCTATACTGCGTTACACAAAAATCTTAACACTTAGAATTGTAGGGACCATTATTTTCATTAATGAGGTAGTATCAAAACCATAATTTTAAATGATAGAATTTGTTTCATACATCTCTAGCAACCCTGCATAGTCCCTAACATAAATGCAAGCTCAAATTCATAGAGTTCATGCGATCCCTCTTTCTCCATGCGTTCTCATTGCTTTTCAACCAATCTTTCGGAAAGTTTGTGCGAAATTGGTTGGAAAATGTGGATACGAGTTTTTTACCTATCTACCAGTCCAATAACACGCAAGCTCAGTGAAAGATCAGGAGAGTGTGAGGGCCATGGGAGTCAGGCCTACTCAACTGCTGAGCTGTTGTCACCTGGCTGGTGTGCTCTGTGCAGCTGCATATTTGTTATCGTGAATGATGAGACGCTGCCCTATACTGTTGGAGTCACATTCTCCGACAGATAACACTAGCCATCCAAAGTGCCTTGATGACAATAGCAGCCGTGACTCGTCCATCGTGCCGAAAACCGACCGAAATCATTACGCTGAAACCACCGCTGAATCGATCATGTTCTGAAATGCAGCAGACTGTATATCTCTCACGGGACAGTCTGCGAGTACAAACTCTTCCGTCGTGGAAATCGAGGGTAAACAGTGACTACTCGGCCACATTTTTGCCACTCATCAGCGCTCCTTTTAGAATGTCACTCACACCATCCTAATTTTTTTCGCTTGTGTTCGAGACGTGTGACATGTTCATTATACGTCCATTTGAAATGACACATTCATTTATTTCAACAGTTGATACCAGCATCAGATTTCCAGCCCATTGCTAGATGTAAAGCGCTCTGAAACCAATGTTTCGTCGCTGCAATCATCAGCTTTCGGCATGTGACTATCTGTTTTCTTTGGTCTTTCAGATCCTTCCTGTTTTACAACTTTTCCTTCTTCACACCAACGCACCCACCAATTCCTAACAGCCAGTCTACATGTACATGCGATGCATCCAATTCTCTACAAACATGCGTTATGTCCACAGCGAATCATTCCAGTAGCCATACATTTCGCGAATTCATCTTTGTGCCCCATCATGCAGTTACGACTTCTATTATAAAGACAGCAAATTTTGCAATTATGCGATGTTTTAACTTTTCCAAACGTTGATCATAGTGTGCAAGTGGATGAACGATATCCTCATATATCGTATATGGCTATGCTAGAGAGGGCACATAGAAATTTGTTTGAGAGTAAGACATAGAAATCAATAATACCATAGAAAGTCCTATTATCCACTTCTATGGAGTAAGATTGACTTAGAGCTGCCATTGATTAGTCATAGACTTCTAAATTTCTCTGGACAGATAGGTTGAAATTGGCTTCCTACATGATAAGGCCAGAAATCCTAAATTTGACTACCTTACAAATAGGCTTTCACTCTGCATTATCAAATTTTAGTCAGCACAATGCATGTCAAGCACATTATGTATGTATATTTATGAACACTAGGTTATAGGACGCATGTACAGCGAGATTTTGCGAAGTACTAAATGGAAAAGTCACCAAGAAAAATGACATATCGATATTCTGAATACCGTTTTTATCATTTTTTTAAAGAAGGAATCTATTTTCTTAGACAACTATTCAGTTTGATCTCATAGAATACCTTCCAACAAAGAATGCATGGTTGCAGCAAAGATGCGTTGGGTGAAAAAGATCACATGATAAGTTTTATTCCAAAGTTTTGCAGCTTCCGGGATGTCGAACATTACCAGCTTAATATTTCTGACAGTGCATTCACAGCAGGAATCACATTTTTTACATTTCAGAAGTGAAAGGCAACAAGCACCACTGGGATCATGTTGATTATTAGGATTCATATTGAAATCGGCATTTGCACTCAAACATTTACATCTTGTATACATTTCATCTACTGTGGTTGACTGCATGATATTTTATCAACATTTTTCAGACGGAGTCTGGAAAACTTCAATAAAGAAATTGTTTGTATTTTCTTGTCACTCTCCGTGCGATGACGATGGAGATAAAATAATTTGCTCCAGTCATTTCACGTATCCAGTCAAAACACTTCTCAAGATAATACGAATGTTCTTTTCCAAGTAGGCTACTTGTCATTGTTCTCAGAAGAGCTCCATCACACGTCGGATCGCTCCATATCTGTTCCAACCTCCTCAGAAGTGGATGCTCAGGTTGGGAATGCTTATTATGTCCATCATCATTGTTTTCATGAAAGTAAATGCAAAGAAGGATCTCCGTTTAGTTCACAGTCCTGATCCCTGTTCTGTTCCCCTTGATTCAGGACATTCATGGTGTGGGAATTGGTGGATTCTCTTTTCCGCTCCATACTGTCCCTTCTAATGGTCATTGCTATGGGTGGCTCTTCCGTCCGTTGACTTCGGGTTCACCATCAACTTTGTCAATCATTCCGAAGTGCAAAATAATTGTATCTGATTTCGAATTTCTTTTACTGGCTTGTCACCCAGAGAGATTATACAAAGTCATCATATTGCCAACTTTGGAAAACTTGTGATAAATGATATATACATCATGTGCTTGCTGGAATGGATTTCTCTCTGTTATAGATGCGAACATTCGCAGATATTTCGACAGTCAATAATGCGACGACGCTGAAAGGAAGATTTCAACTCATGATCGCAATTATTAATCCATGATCATTTTGAGATGTCACAAACCCAGATAGAATGGCCTCCTCGTAGATTTTAGACAAAATCGACATAACAAGATCCTCCGGATGTGTTTCCAGTGAATGTGGCCATGCCGGATTGCGGCTTTGTAGTTGTTTGGAGAAGCATCTAGGCAGAAATTGGAAGTATGATGGCAGTCCTTTAGATCACGCTTTTTCAATTTTTCCATTTTTCTTTATTTGCCATGATGATGTATGTCCTTCGTGGTGGCATTGAAGTCACATTCATGGAATTGAAGGTTACACAAGACGGAATGTTTAGTTGGGATATAATACTTTCTACTAACTCGATGCAACAACAGATTGAAATTTCATTGTTATGCAGAGGAATGTATTGATGTTACACTGTCATTGCATTTCGGTTGACAATCACCAGCGATATATTTGTTTGGTATTTACATTCGACTGAATCGCACAAGAGACTCACTTCAAATAGTCATCTATCACTTCGATTAGCCATAAAATTCGATCTTCTGTAACACAACTGTTGGTTGGCCTGAACATGTAGAAAATGATTTCAAATTTTGCTCACCTATCTGTCCAGAGAAATTTAGAAGTCTATGGATTAGTAATGATAAGCATAGAAATTAACAAACAGTACCATAGAAAGAGCTAGAATGGAAATTGCATGAAAATTATGGCACACGCCGGGGGAACTTAGTTAATGGCAAAATGCAACTTGTGCGATCTGGCTTCCATGTTTTTTGATTGGCATTTATATTTATCAGGCCAATTCTTCACCCGGATTGTTGGCCCTTGTCCAAAGACCATGTACTCAAAAGCAATAGTGAATTTACAAAATGCTGCGGCGACAGGATGACAAAAAAGAAAATCCTTTTAAACGTTCTGTACGTTCATCATTTTGAAATATCGCTCCGATAATCTATCAATAGTATAATCAGACTCGTATGCAACTTGTAATGTTGATTTACAGAACATGCATAACTCCAGCTTGAAATCAGAGGCCAAGAAATCTTAGAGTATTCATTTTACTTTAAAGGGTTCACTAAATTTGAACAATTTTCAAAATTTCTACACATGCATTCGAGTATCAGCTTCCAAAATATCACATGTGTCATTCAATGATTAATTGAAAAGTTCCAGCGACATTTCAATTATTTGAGAAATGATTGTCGGTAAAGAAACTTTCATTGTGTTTATTCCAGAAAAGCGCCAGGTTTCTTAGCCGCTTGCAGAAGAAATTATCCAATAATTAGACTTTCTATCTCTGAATTCTTCAGATGTTCTTACAAACAGCACACCGACCATTTTCAATTATGACTTTGTGAACCAATTTTTAATTCGCATTCCAAAATTGAAAAATTGGAAACTAGCTGTCAGTGACTGCTACAAATACACACACCATATTAATCCATGGAATAGTAGGCTATTTCACATGAAACAATGCCGCCATCTCACTTGCAATTCTCTTAATGAAAATCCTGTAATTAGGTGTCAACAACTTCCACAACCAACTTGGCAAATAGTTTCACTATGATTCAGTTTTTTTAAATCGAATCTGATCTACAAACCATAGATTTTTCCATGTGCCATCATTGTACATAGGCAAGATATCAAACTTCCATTCTAGTGTATTATTATCCACTTCTATGATGATAAGTGTTTAGTTTTTTCTGTCAAGCAGTATATTATGAAATTCTCATAAGAGTTAAGTAGAATGCTGCGGAATACAAAGGATGGAATCCACTGTTGCTCTGGAAAGTGACGATCATCGTAGAAGCTTCAAGTGTTGGAATCAGTCGATGATTACCTTGAAATGTATGTTTATTGATTGATACAACTTAATTGAAAATACATGGAATACTAGAAATACCTCAGTATTTGTTTTTGATGATCCAATACAATCATGAGAATTTTCAGCATATAATGAGATATCTGCGGGGATCTCGTAATGTCGGGCATCTTCTTCGAATCAATAGCTAGTAAAAGTTCGGGTTGGGTCCAAAATTCTAGTGAACATGCTGTTTCAATTTTTCGTGGAGAAAGAGAAGTTAATTATCTCTTCTGAGGTCCCATCTCGCTGTTATCAAGCAATAGGAGCCCACCACCGCCGACCATCATGCCATTAGTATTCGTGGTGTTGTCTTTTCTGTCATCGATGCACCACATTTTCACGCGACAAGGACACGTCTGCTATTTACCGGAAAGGCCCAATATGTCATTGAGGGAATGAAATGACGGGTTGGCATGGGTCCCCTGTCATTGTCATAGAGGGGTTAAAATGTGTCCCCTCTCATTGTCATAGAGGGGTTAAAATATGTCCCGTCGTATTGTCAGAGAGTTTGAAATGTGTCTTTCATTAAGGATTACATCCTCAGTGTCATTAATCATATGAACCGGCGGCCATAGGAAGGTAAGTATAGTGTAGCAAGTGATCAGTGCAAGCGTCATTAAGAAGGAAGGACCTGAAGCTCAAAACTGCGATGAGAAAGCATAGGCTACACCAAAACCTTTCTGTTCTGTCTGATCCCGATCCTCGAAGCGAGCACGGGTAGAAAATGGAAAAATGCAGTTGCGGACATGCACTACACGTAGACCTACATTCTATCTACAGCTTTTTATGAAGGTTTTGAGCACTCAGTTGTCTCAGTTGTATTTGAATGTCATGGGTATAAAGTAACCTGTAAACTCCTGCTATTGCTATTTAATTCCGAGCTTCCTGATTTTGTCATCATTCACGGATTATAGAAAATTTTGTCAAAAGCGCTTTATGCTTCAAGGAAGTACATGGCGTGACTAAAGTAAAATGAGCGAGAGGTGGCTAAATGTCGAATTTATGATACATAATTCATGGTCACGCGGGTTGCAGTCACGTAAAGAATATGCAATTTTAATCTTCTCTGAGGCGACAAGCTGGTGAATGGGAGGTCTATTCTATTTCAGAACGGTGTGGACGTCTGCGTTCTGTTTGGCAATCTTAACGAGGTGATAGCGTTGTCTGGGAGATTCCTGGAAACATTGAAGCAGACAAGCAGTAACGATGGATCCATTGGTAAGACTGTTGAGCATTCCATTCATATTTCTGATGAATCATTCCGAATAATCTGATATCGCTTAAAGTTTAAAAGTAAGCAAATACTCTCTTACGGAGTGCGAGTTGTCGACTACGTATCAGCTGCGATAAGCACAATCGCAGGTGGTATGTTAAGTTGGTTTCAACACCCACACCGTTTTAGAGTAACATTTTAATAGGAAAACTATGATGGTTGCTTGAAATAATTTGATACAGAATTGTTGCTCTGGTGCATGTTCTGTTGTTTTTGCGTGAGTGCATCTGATAATGCTTCATATATAGGCGTCATTTTACTTGTAGGTGATTATCAAAATGTTTGATTAAAGGGCCAGAAGCTGTTATTTTTGCTACAGTATTATTTCCAATATTTCGGCTACAGAGCCAGCGCCAGGAATACAAAAGGGAGAGAAAAGCTAGGAAGACATAGAAATATAAAGTTCAAAAGTTAGTGTATTCCGTCATAGAAATATCAAGGAAATATAAAATCCCGAAGCTCTTCTCTTTCGTATCTTGAGTTCAAAGCTGGACATAGATTTTGTATAAAAATGTCTTCCCTTAGTCATAATGCATGATTTTGTAAGGCTTTCTATGTCCACAGGTTAATAAGCTCCACAAAGCAGGTAATTATTTTTCCTGATTGGAAATTATTAACCTGGTGTAAACTTCTATGGAAAAACTCATGCATTATAACAGATAATGCATCGAGCCTTCGGCTCTCGGTAATTATAGCAAATAATGACCTCAAATCTATGCATTATCTATTACTTAAGTTGGCAGTGTATGAATCAGTGGCAAAGATATTTGTTCTTACTGCATTCGTATTACGTAATAGATAATGCATAGATTTAAGGTCATTATTTGCTATAATTACCGAGAGCCGAAAGTATTACATATAATGACCGAAGAAATCTATACAGTATCTGTTATAATGCATGACTTTTTCCATAGAAGTTTACACCAGGTTAATAATTTCCAACCAGGAAAATATTTACCTGCTTCGTGGAACTTATTGACCTGTGGACATAGAAAGCCTTGCAAAATCATGCATTATATTTCGTAGATGACGGTATACAGACGATTCGGTACGAGTGATGTGCTGTTTTATCCCTTGGTGTAGAGGTCTGATGGAGCTGCCTATGTATTTGGAAAAGCAGTTAGAGCACTGAATCCGATACACTTCGTTTTTTTGTTGTTGTTGACTGGGCAGTTATTCAATGCGCAAGGAGGAGGTTCAGCATTATCCCGGAGATAGCTCCTGAGGGTTTGTGTCTGATGGCCGATTCGCAAGTTGATCCCTTCGCGGCGAAAGATTTGTTTCAACCGTCTGTCAGTTTGATCTGATAAGAATGGTATTTTCAGATACATGCAGTTTTGGTTTTTGTTTCTGCGTCTTTGCCGATTGTTCTTACGTTTTGATTGCTCTATATTGATTATATTGCTCTGCGTTTTTATTTTGATATTTTACTTATAGATGATTATTTCTTTCAACCGTGATGAATTGCCATGATTTCTGCATTTGCTTCAAGGAGGCCTGTACATGACTTTTCGCGTTCTTTTTTGAGAGTTATTCTGAATTCGGTCAGATAATCTTTTGTAGTTCTTTCAGCGAACTCATGACTCATACCAGCCCCATAGGCCTCAAATATTGGTGCCATGTTATTTTAATTGTATTTTTCATGTAGATTGAGGAGTACATCACAGCACGCATATTTATAGTGCACGTTGCACTACATAGCATATATGGCTTTCAGAATGAGAGGAAATAGTGTGCACTCATAATTTTCATTTCGAATATCAAAGCTAGTGCACTTTTCGTGCGATCTCAACTTCGCTTTTGTGACATTCATCTGAAACATTATTAATTGACTCAAAGTGGTATAGTAGGAATGAAAACTATCTCTTGTTAAGCAGTGAAACAAAGTATGTCTTCCTATGCAAAGTTGATATATCTATATTACTGCTATTAACCTTGATGCTGCCATGCTGAGCCAGTCAATGGTTCCATTAATTAAGTTACATGAAAATTTCAATATCAGAGTTGGCATTTTAAAAACCTGGTCATTTTTGGTCTTTTGAATATCATTTTAGTGGTGTTTTGAAAGCATGTGGGTAATTTGAATCTAGTTAGTGAGTTTTCTTCTGATAACAAATTATTTTCAGTTTCAAATTTTGTTGATGATGCAAATAAAACAACTTTAACAACCCCGTAGAAAAAACATACGATTAAATTATTGATGACTGTATGATAGTAGATACTTCCTATCTTTCAGTCTCAATCAGTGAATGGCTCGATTATATTCACTTTGCAATATGCACACGTATTTGTCGATCATATTTGGCGTGAGAAGCTGAAAGTTTTGACAAAACACATCACAATTCACACTCATTGAGTTCTAAATACACTTCACTTCTCATTTTACGTCCTTCACCCATCGCTTGAGGGTGGATGGAGCTTGATGGCTTGTTTCCACTGGTCCCGATCTTGGGCAAGATGTTAGCTGATGTTGAGGGCATCAAGGTCTTCTTGGAGCAGCTGCGCCATGTCTTATTCGGTCTTCCAACTGGGCGTTTTCCCTCTACCTTCATGGATTTTGCTCTCCCGATGACCTTCTCTTCCGCTCTTCTAGCATGACTAAATCATCGAAGCCTCCTCTGTCGAATTCGAATTTCAGGTGTGTCAATACTCATATTCACTTCACCTCTTCATTGTTGACCCGGTCTCGCCATTTCATGTGGCGCAGCAACTTCTGATCGCATGCGCGAAGTCGGCTTCTTTGTTGCTGAGTCTACGGCCACGTTTCCGCTCCGTGTAGTAGTAGTGATCGCACACACGTTTCGTACACTTGAGTGTAAAATGCGTTGAGTTCTGCATGTGAATAATCGATAATAACCTTTTTTCATGCATGATCAATTTTACGATTTACCTTTAACTGCGTGCGTTGCATTAGGATTTCTTTTAACATAAATATTGAGTCAAGTTCATGATTGATAAATGTCGTGTTCGAACTCATTTAGTTGATTCAAGTAACAGTATTCCTCTCATGCAAGCTCAACATATGAAAGATAATCGAACTCAGCATTTAAAAACAATCGTCCTCATAATTGGCCTCAATTAATGTGAATTACACTCGTAGTTGAAAATCGACTTGAAATTAATTCTAAAATTCATATGAATTGGTTTTTTAAAATCGAAATTGACTTTTTTATCAACACAGGGAAAACCATTATGTTTAATGTTGTGAAATTATGTCATAAAGACATCAAGAATTTTCTTCGGGATATTCGCTCGATTTTAAATATGCATCATTATCACGAAAGTTGCCCAACTAAGCCGTCAATGGTCATCTTGTTAATTTTGTCTAGAACACTGGTAAAATCAATAAGCCTTCAATAATCCGTGAAACGTTTCTGGAACATCATCTGTCAATACATCCTTCTGACTGGCTACCTAAAAAGCTGGTATAGCTGTGTAAAAATTGCTAGCAAACCCCTGGTCGAGATTGTCGATGCGCGATGGCGTGTTATGTCATCAACACAATATTTAAAGTGCTTGTCGACATTGCAGAAAACTGGGGATTTCAGACGGAAAACTCCACGTGCACACTGCATGCTATGTTGAGTCAAACTTCAGTTGCAACTGTTACGTAACTTAGTACTGCCTCTAAAGACAATGGTTCAAATCGCAATGCAATAGTTTTGAATGATGACTCGTTTCGAGTGGGTTGATTTGAAGATTAGATGACATCTTAAGATCATCAAAAGTCTATAATTACATGTACTTAAGCAGTAGCTCCTTAATGAAAAAGGAAATTTGGCTTTTTTATTAGATGCCTTAAAAATGATCGTAATTTAATTGACCTATTTACGTTTCGTTGACTCTCGGCAAGAATGTCATTGGCCACAACCACATTGCGTAAGCAGCATACATACATTTACATAGATGTAGGCATGAGGCAGCTTAATGTACCATGTGATTTATTATGTGGTGTCCGTGGCACAGTGGTTAAGTGCTTGGATTAGCTATCTTTTGGTCCAGAGGTTGAGCCCCGAAAGTGTCATTGGAAGTCGGCAGGAAGGGCATCCGGACTTAAAGAACTACAACGCTCCATGAGTCTGACTGTCAGCACCGTCCAAGCCCCAAGTATGGGGAGTAGTGACGTAAAAGCTTCATTTTTTTCAAGGATCAGAACTCAAGATCCATCCATTTGTCATCAATTTAGATTATTGTCTGTGTTTTTGATCTGAGCCAGCCAGCGAATTGATATTTAAGTGATAATTATATTTTCGGCAGTGATTTGGATCTGACTATTTATCATTTGAAAGCCCTGTTTATTTTGTTGCTGGGAGATAAATCAAGTGTCTTGACGCTGTTTGATTAATCTTTTCTAGTGAAATGTGTGGGAATGAACGAAAAGTCTGTCATTTGATTTTGCTTGGAATATGGCAATTGAAATCAAATTATTTCAACTTGCGCTGCTACAACAAGCAAGGAAAGCAAAATAGCAGCCTATTTTCAGAACCGTCGCTTCGGACAACAAATCGAGCGACTGGATTAATCAAGAAGTCGGTGGCTGAGCAGGAAAACCTGTTTCTTCATTCTTGAAATGGCTTTCTCAATTACCCACTTGTTAACAGTACACGATAGGCCTACTATGATGGCTGCTATGCACATAATTCAACTGAACTCATGTAAACACGTTAAAGTATATTTTTCTAAAATTCCACGGAAATTGGCTGATCAGCTTTAATTTCAATCGATTACTAAAAGTTCATTTATTTATTCGATCAGACTATGGAAAGAAATTTAATGCAGATTTACTGCCGGAATGGTTTTCCCGATCTTTTTGAATAAGTCACACACCAGTGTCCAAGAAAAAGTGCTTTTCAAGCGTTGTTTCGAAATTGAAGAGTATTGTTTGTTAGTACTAACCGGACCAAATGTATACTCGTACTTGCTCGGGTATTGGAATAGTATGCGTGTTATTACTTAGTGCTCCATCCATTGCTCTTAGACCATCTTTGATAGGAATATTTGTATAAAGGGATGTCACATCTGCGGTCACTAAGATAGTCTCTAGTTGTACGCAATTTTTGCGTACGTAAAAGATGCGATCGATTAGTTAATGATTTACTAATTACTAATCGACTGAAATATTTCGCAATCAGAGCATAGAAGCTAACTTCGAATGTTTTAATAGTATTGCAGACTCACCATTTACTCTTAGAATTTGAACATTTCTTAAAAACACTTCAAAAAATCATGAAAACGTCATTGTAGCTCTACCTTTAACACACTGTACTTTTGGGACAGTTATGATTACTTTCTGTGGATTTTATCTGGCAACTAGGCACGTGTGAATTCTAGAAGACAAAACAGGGTAGTCATTTCAGATGTCTTTTCCTCGAGCGCTTTCGCGGCCTCTTGTCAAGAGGAGTACGGCCGTAGTGACACGTGTGAATTCGACGTTTCCCATGGAAAAAGTAGATAATTGCTCTTTACTGTCAGGACGAGAGAAGCCGCTGATTCTACAATTTATGTGCATACATAGTTGATGGAGAACTGCATGAAATGCCATTATCATTAATGATTTTAACGGTTGAAAATGCTTCACCTTTCGTGAGCCACAACTAAAGTAAAGTCAGAACTGTTTATGAGGTTCGCAAAAGCTGTTGCTTTTTTCACCTGAATGATACTCTCTGAAGAATTCCTCTTTCAAGTCACCGAACATTGTTTCATAAAATCTAGGGTGAAAATCTTCCACTATTTAGTGGAATTCCACCATGAATCCGTCAAATCCAATACCCATATTGCCACGATATCTGTCAAAACAGAAAGGGTCGATTCGAATAAAGCAGGCGTGTGGTCACTTACAGTTTCAAGGGTAGTGTCAGCAGGGTGTCCGCGGTCGGGAAAAATCGGGAATTTTAGATTAACTTAGCGTCAACTCCACATTCGTGTTTCACCCATAGATCTAATAATCATACACCTGTCGTCCAGATAGCCTCGGATACGTCTCAATGCTCTTCAGTTACCTCCCTCGCACAAAGTAGTCTCAATTAACTATATGTACGCGACTGTGTATTACGGGCGGAAGTTATATGGATGATGGAGACTATCATGAGTCATCAGCCCTACTGCAGTAACGATGGCATTCCAGCGATGTGCCCAGACAGAGCCATAGCAAATTCTTTCACGATGGGTCGAGATAAAATCTGATATTCTGTTTGCTATGGATTTATCTCCTTTCTTCAGAGATCAACTTGTTCAAACTATTTCAAACAGTCAGGGCATTGTTGTGTGTTTTGACGAGCCTCTAAACCGTGAATTCCATAAAGGGCAAATGGATTTGCTCATTCGCTATTGGAGCGAAAGGAACATTGTGTCAACTAGGCACTACAATTTAGTTTTTCTGAATTGTGCAACCGCTGCGGATCTTTTGGGTGCCTTTAAAGAAGGTTTGGAACCCACAACCCTGAAGAAAGTAATACAAATTTCTATGGATGGACCATCCGTTGACCACAAATTCTATCGAGATTTAAAAGCAGAGACTGAAACGTCTCCTGATGCACCATGCTTGGTTAATGCAGGCAGCTGTGAATATAAGTGTATTTCTGAGAAACATCTATTTGCATTTCAAAGCCGGTCCAGCGCTACGAGCTCAATTTATGAATGTGACTGATTCAGATGTGTTCCCCTTGAAGTTCTGTGCTGTGAGAGGTGGTTAGAAAATGCTGTTGTGGCAGATGGGACATTGCAAATCCTACCATCTCTCAAGAAATGGGTTGATTTTGATGGACAGAAATCAAGTAGTGAAGTTTTTAGGCATGTGAAGGCTTACCTCGATGACTCACTTCTTCCTTGTAAACTTCATTTCTTCAAATCAGTGGCATTGCTGGTAGAACCTTTCTTATCCAGATTTCAAAGTAATGAACCCCATTGATACACGATGCGCTAAAGGATATCATGCAGTCTTTGCTGTCGTACTTCATGGAAGCTGAATCATTTTCTCAGCACATTGAAAAAAAATTGCTGATCTTGATTTGAAGTCAAACAGTGGCCTTCTTTTGAGACCCGATGTTGGATTTGGTGCAGCTTCGGTTATTAGAAAACTTGATGAAAGGACGAAAAAAATATGTTTTACACTGATTGCCGACGGTTCTATTCCACTATGACTGAAAAACTGATAGAGCGTTTGCCTCTGAATAGCGAATTTGTGATAAATTCCAGTGCTATTTCACCAGACCTGATATGAACAATCGTCATTCTTTCCTAAAAACGTGTGCAAAAATTGCTGGAGATTCTGATGAAACAAAATCGAATATCTGAATGGGTATCTATATGGAAGTCATCGGTTGGCAGATTATCAGATCAGACAAAAATAAATTCTGCAACCGAAAGTTATATTGTAAAAAGTGACAGAAATGTACACCACAAATTGTTTCGCCTTTGGCTTGATCTTCTTGTGAACGCAACGATCAAGCGAATGGCGAAATGTCTCTTTTTACAATATGACTTTCGGGTAAAGAAAGATTTTATTTTTGTCTGAATTGAAAATCGAACATCTCCAGAAGTTGCTGATTCTGCCAAACTACAATTCAGTATGTGTTGTCAAGATTAAGTATTTATGAGGGACATTTGGCTTTACAAAAAAGAACGGCTTGATGAATTTTACATCAAACTTATCAGTAATAGTAGCGAAAGACAAGACTTGTGGTTTGTTGCAAAGAAGATACTGCTGTTTTCACACGGAAACGCGCAAGTAGAAAGTGGATTCTCCATCAATAAAGATATGATCGTCGAAAATTTAGCTGAATCATCTTTAGTTGCGCAAGGAGTTGTTTATGATGCGATATCAAAAGCAGGTGGGCCTCTATCCGTGGTAATTACCCAATAAATGATGAAAAGTCTCCGAGGTGCTCGTCAAAGATATCGCTGCGCTTTGGAGGCCAAAAGAAATAAAGGCAATAGTCATGAGATCACATGCAAGAGGAAGCGGGAAGTAGAGGCAACCCTCGCGCAGCTATAGGCAAAGCGAATGGATCTGCGGACGCAGTATACCTCATCAGAGATTAACTGCTTTGAAAGCAGATTGAAAGTATTTCAGACATTGTGTCACAGTCTCTAAGCACAGAAAGAAAGTAACTAATTCCGCTTTTGTACATGTATTATTGAAGCTGATGAGGCGTCTTATGAATGAATTGTTTTAGTAACTACTAGAATTTATTGTGGTAGTCATGTTCCGAACGTGTCTGAACCCGATTTTGCTTTCATAATCCGTTTTTGCTCATTTTTGCCGTTTTTCTCATAAATTGAGGCTGGTGAGGCCTTTTAATAAGGGAGGAATAGGCTTTATTGAGAAATTTATTGGTTGCAAAGAAATGTACAATCGAAGGTGGGAAAAAGAACACAATGTTAGGCTGGGGATCACGAGGAAAACGTACAAGATAGGTTATACGACCATGAGATTTAGGAATTAATCAAAAGTTTCATCTGTTGTTTAGTCTCAATACACATCACATCCTTGTCTGACACATGCATGATTATCAAGTACTTGATAATAGCATTTAAAAAGCATCTATTTGAAATTCGGGGAATTTGAACATCGAAGTGCCGCAGACACCCTGAGTGCAGCAACCACTGATGGTCGGAATATGATAATTTATGTAGCCATAAGGGAATTTTTTAAGAGATAATGACAGGCATTTGTGAAGGCACTGCACTTCTGTTGGTAAAGTCTTTCAATAGGTGCAGAATTGCCTCTACCTGTGTCGAAGGCTATCTGAGGTAGAATTGATCCTCTTTGGTTGTTGGGGACCACTTGGAGAAGGACCCATGAGGTGGTAGAAGGTCCTTCTGAGATAGAGAGTGTCTTATCAGCCATTTCACACACCTGAACATATGTTGATAAGCCAATATGTGAGCTGTAGGAATCTGATTTCTTCTAATTCAGTGCTAGGAATAGACTGAATAAGTGCAAGCTTGATTCCATTAATTGAATATCTCAGTTCATTGAAGTATGTCAATGATTAATTTCTTAGAAATCTACATTGTGATTAACTGCAGTCGCAGTAATAACTAGAATCTTGCTATCAACAGATTAATCATCTACAACTATGTGAGCGGATGCTGTTGTCATATCTGCTGGCTGATAGGAAGTATTCTTTTCAGATCAACTCATCATTTTCTGATCGGAACACAACGATTTTCATTTGTCTTGATAGCAAATAATAATATCAGATTATGTTATTGTCCACGTATAAAGCGAGTTGATATCGCGTTTGCTATCTTGACGGTAGTCTAAATAGGACAATGCCGGGGTCACTATGGGTCACGGAAATCTGGGGAATGTCCTGGTAAATGGTTATCAAGATTCTGTAGAAACCCTGAATTTTTACTTTTGGTTTTTATTCATCCTTTCAGAATCACATCGGTGATAAATACATAGCTAGACAGCGATAATTTAGGTGAATCACCTAAAATGAATTTTTTACCTAAATTCCGGATATTTTGTAAAAACACCTAAATCGCCTAAATATTGTCATTACGACAAAAACTTGCTATTTGATTTACTCATCTACTCACAATGGAAAACATTGAGAAAATCGTGATAACGAATTGCTCTTGTAATCGGAATAATGAAGACTGTATCAGATGAGTGATTCTGGGCAGTGCCACATGTTTCTGGTCATAGTTTATAATTCTCTTTTACATACATTTACAGTTTTTATAGAGTTTATATTGCATTTGAAATACGAGTAATTTTGATCTGTTTGATATGTGTTTGATATGATATTTGCAGTTGTCATAGCTCCGAATCGCGATTAAATCTAGGACTTACTTGTCATTTTCTTATCACTAATTCTTTTTTAACTTATACATAGATTATTGTCGCGGTGTTTGTTTACAAATCAATTAGCGGAAAAAAGCACAATTCATGAAAATAAACAAAAATATCATTGCTCTCAATGAATCTAGATATTTTAATGGATTTTTTATTCACCTAAATAAACAACTTAAATTTTCAAAATTATTCACCTAAAAAAGACGAAAATGACAAAGATATTCACCTGAGATAGCGATGTCTATACATAACAAACATCTCTCAAGTAGCTTTTTCAGTAATACAGATACGCTTACAAAACTAAATTTGTAGAGAATTGAAAAGTAGAGTTCACTTCAGTGCTCAGAATTTGACTAATAAGACATTTATGCTTTTGCCATCTACAAGGCCAAGTTTGTGGAGAATTTCCTTCTATTTCTCAAGAATTTCTTGTACAGATTCCCTTGAGATCCAAGGACTTTATTATAGGCGGTGTTCTGAAAATTGCGTCCTAATTGAAGTTGGGGTGGAATTCATAGATATCTTTAATGCAGTTTCAGTAAATTTTGATAGGTGTGTGTACGCTTATCCTACTTACAGCGTATTTTGACTATGGACACTCAATTCGTTCAGATTAAAGAATATCATAAAAGAGGCATCCAATGTCAACAAATAATCTCTTATTATTAGCGCTTCCTTGACGCATTGATTCAGAAGCATTTTGTCTTCTCCGTTAGAAATCTTCAAATTCAAGTTCCCCCGTACTCCCATAAATTTAGTGGGGAGTCTCTGCCACATACTTGGCTACTTCTGAGTAGTCGACATCATCTGTCGCATTTCCTTCTCATTTCGATGGGTTTCTTCGTTTCTCACACATTGTTCCAACTTCAGTATTTTACATTTTATTTCTTTCACAGTACCTAATTTCTTTGAAGGACAAAAATGTTGCAAAAGTCTCTTGAGTACAAGAAATTTCTTTACTTTTCCGGAAGTAACCAACATTGGCATCAATCTTCATTGTGCCAAAGACAGGTTTTCCATCTCTTACTACATGATTGCTTCAACAGTTTTCGAGTGGTCGAATTCTGTAAAATGTCATAGTTTTTCGTCAGATATTTTCCTCACATTTTGGAGTCCATACTAAACCCCTGTTCGATTGATCTCCTTTAAGTTCGGTCGTACCTATGAATATGTCCGTCTCATGAAGTTGATCGATAAAAGTCTTTCTTGATGATTTTTCACCTACAAGCTTTCCCTACTGCTTTCAATACAGTCATCACTTCAGATGCAAGTCGTCGTTTTAAGAGTTGTTTGATTCTTTGATTTGTGGGAAAACAGCAACATGACATAAATGTTGGTGACAATAACATTGAGTACGATAACATAAATAGCAAACACTATTGCATAAAACATAATTTTTTTCTTCAAATAATGCGAAAAACACCGTTTATATTTAAACACTATTTTAGAAGTCAGCTGATTTGAAGCTGTGAAGTATTCGAAACGTAGTGGCTGCAATAATATACTTACTTATTATACTTACAAAAGCCGTTTTTCGCTTTATTTAAAGCAGTGGTGGGAAACGCGTGGCCCGCCGACCCATGTTGGTCCACCATCGATTCTCATATCCAAAGTGGCCCGCGAACATTATTTGAATCAGTGATGTGAAAATGGCTCACTCCGACTTTGACCTGTAAAAGGTGCTTCTACGCTTGAGGTTGATCTCTAGAATTTGCAAAGACCTTGACTAATGACTTATTGTGCAATATGATGGCAAAAATTTTCATTCGAATACTCAAACCATGCTCTGTTCGTAATGAATATCTTCTCAGTTTGACGGTAGCGACATAGCCATCAACTACGTGAGTGTTAAGTCGCATGGTGTTCGATGCCTTGTTGAGAATGTTTCATCACGGTATAAGCAACGTCGCAATTAGCTTATAAATACATCAAAAAGGCTACGCATGAAGGAATTCGACCGCATGAAGATATGTGATTTTATAAGCCAACTTTTCTTTCAAGCATTCTTCTGGATTTTATTTGTATACTGCACTAATTTTGTACTAGAATGGCAATGTCGCACGAGTATCGTTAGGGTAGGCCTATGTACACTTTGGAGTATGCAGCTTGACCAGTTTTTATGTATGTTATTTACATTGTGCGGCATGCAGGCGTATATATGTACTATGGACCTCCTTTTAAAATTGGTGGCCCGCGAGCCCTCTCTAAATTGGTTGCCCATCACTGATTTAAAGAAAAAAATCTTAGAGATAAAAAATATGGCTAAACAATCGAGCTACAAGTACAGGCTACTGTAATTCACAATAGCAAGCTCAGGAAACATCTCTTGTTTTGACTTCCATATTGAGCTATAATTGTCATTGTCAAGGGGGCACATTGACCTCGCTATCAGTGACTATTTCTATCACGCAATAAAGTTGAGTATTGACCATTACATAATTAGCAAGATGACTCACATTTGATGATGCTACAGTTCATGTATCGTATGAGTTAATGTCAACTTTCATCATTCGGCGCCGAATTGTTCATAATATCAGTGACTCAGGGTTGACTGCTTGCTCGAATGGCCCTCGATGAGACGCTGTACTTTAAGTAGACTCTTGAGTCGGCCAGGAGTGAGTCATGTTTCGTTTGCTGAGATGAATCTGTGCCCAGTTTAATCTGATGCTCAAGGTCGACCAGTGCATCATTTATGGTTGACATCTCAAGAAAGTGTTTTATCTCTATATAGGACAGCTTTAGATCGCAAGATACGGTGCAAATGAAATCAATTTAAGATTAGTAGAATCACTGAATCAGCAAGCTGCACTTAATCGACTAAAGACAGTCGATTCTCACTCACTCACTCATCCTTTTTTCACGTCCTTGTGATCCAGAGGATCCTGGGTTGGACAGTTTCTGCTTGATGATCCTCCTCCACTTCAGGCGATCGCATACATCAGTTTCTTGAGCACCAGCACTTCTCAGATCTTCGTCTATCACATTGCAACAGGTCACAAATAAAATGGAATATAGCTTCCATTGTTCAATCATTGCAAATCATTGCCAATTTTCTTTTTTCTTATTCTACTCTATTCCTGTAACTTCCTGTTGTTATCGATAGATTGTGATTTTCACATGTCATTTTCAACAATGGTCCGAGATCATTTCGCAACTGACCCTTAATTATGCGGTTAAACACACTTTATTTCGATATGATTGTGATAAATGTTTACCATTTCATCCTGCTACATAGTACCAGTTACATCTTACACGATCGGCAATGCTAACCCCATTCACACGGGGGGGGAGGGGTGGCGAATCATACATAGCGTTTTCCACATCGATAATTGAAAGTTTGTTTCATTTATTTGTTTTACCTTTTTGACGTTTTTTAAAACGACTGACTGTCAAGAGAAGAAATGTATTATAGCAATATATCTGATTTGAATTTTGACCGATCACTGCTTTAAGAAGCCCAGTACACGTCTGCGCCGCACACAGGCAGTTGAATGAGATCTGAATACTTTTGAAATCATATCAGGAGAGACGCATTTGTGATGAAAACAATCTCAGCTACAGTAAGACGTTGGCATTCAAATAATTCAAGTCCTTGATCATTTCAGGTGAGGTATTCCTGACATTCCGTGAGGAAATCGTTCAGGTGTATGTAGAGTATTGTAAAAATCACGAAGACGCTATTAAATATTTGATGAAAGGAGACACACAACTCAACAACTATGTGCTGGATGGTCTGAGCAGACTGCAAGGACAACATAACGTCTACACCACCAACCTCGACGCGCTCATCATTAAACCGGTGCAGCGCGTGCTCAAATATCCACTCTTGCTCAACGAACTGCTTCGCGTGAGTATTAAATTCAGCAGGTATGTTCATGCTGCCGAATTAAAAGAGATTATTTTGTTTTCAGTCCACGGAGGAGACGAGTAGTGATCATTCTGCCATCGCCGAGGCGGTGCTTTCAATGACAGAGGCGGTGAAAGAAATAAACGAGTTGAAAAGAAGAAAAGATTTAGGTGATTATTTTTTTATGATATATCTTATGTCTGCATATTTTAAAATAATTCCATGAAAATTTTATTGTTTTGTCATGTTATGAAATCAGAATAATAAATTACAATTCTAAGGCACAGTAGATGCACTGGTTTATTCTATATATTTAATGTAATTGCCATATCAGTCGATTGTTCAAATAGTACCTCAGGGCTACCAAGTGTCCCGGCTTTCAGGGACTTCCCGGATTTTTGCCCAAAAAGTAAGAAGTCCCTCTTTTGTTCCAATTTTTCTCGGACGTCTCGTCCATTTTTGCCAATTTTTGCTCTGAAAATTTCAATCATAAGAGTCTTTCTATCGAAAGATCGACATTTCCGACTTTTTGTGTAGTATTCTTGATTCTTCATTTTTCAGGTATGCACTAATATTTACGCATAATTCTGATTCCATGCTACTGTAAAAATCAGATGTGACATCGATCAATAAAGATCTCCATGTTCCAGAAACCCTTAGTAATATTAGTGTTTTTATGGTTCTTTATGAGTGACAACAGGGACATTTTTGGAAGACACTAAATCATATATTTATGAACGAGACTTGCTTTTAGAAAATAAGCTTTGGTCACTCAAAGTATTCTTCAAAACACTGTTCACTAATTAGTCCCACATGCAATTTTGACAAACACTATTTGAAAGTATGTGGGTTACGGCATTTAAAAGTTTGGAAGTTTCAACTTCGCGCTATTGCTGGAAGATGAGGGATTGTTTATGAGACAAACTATGTGCATTTCGGTATTTCTCTAGAAATTATTTTCCAGACGTAGGCCCTATGTAAATGTGTCCTTTCGCAGTAAGAAAATAAAAAACATTAGGCACAACACTTTCATTATGACGTAATCGAGATTATAATGGAAAAATTGTCAATTTTGATTTTTGAAAATGTCTCGGATTTTCGGACCGGCTTCCCGATTGTTTACCGAAAAAGGTTGGCAGACTTGGTGGCTATTAAATTCATGCACTGTTTTTGAAATCTGCTTACGAAATATGAAATATGCATATGATGCATAAATTCCTGGACCATCCAAATTGGGATAGTCAACCACGACTTAAAAAATTATTACTTTTTAACATCCCACTCATATAATATGGTGGGTCTAAAAGTGATTGTTTGTATTTTCGAAAACTGCGCGAAGTAGTTGCTTGCATGAGGTACTTACATGCAAGGTGTGGCAAGAGTTAGAAAATAAGATTTCTTTTCAATAAAATGATGTGAATGTGGCTAATTTGGGAGAATTGAAGTATCGGAATATAACACTTGAAGTTAACGTTTTCTATCGGCCAATGTGTTCACAATCAAGTTTAACATCTTTTATTTATTTGATTAAGCCTGCTATTTGGTTTGAATATTTATTACAGAGTAATCGAGGATATGATTTGTACTCACTAACCGCATTGCATCCAACAACATAATGAGATGCTTTTTCAGTTTTGCGGAACCTACAATAATTATCAGTTTTTAGACTCATTTATTTAATCTTTTCATGGTCTATAATTCCCGCAAATGAAAAGTAATTCGGCGATTAAAGTAGAACTAATTCAGTTATGCCTAATGAACACGAGGCAAAAAGGATCATGTAAGTATGGTGCTGATGTTGGATGATGTAGTAGACATCCTTTAAGTTCATATCCTGCAACTAAAGCCTTAACATAAAAGTTGCCTTAAATGACTAGTTTGTAATCCATTATGTTAGCATCATTGAAGAACTACCGATATGTTTGCGATAAAACAAGTCAAAAGCTAGACTCTCGTCATGGTGAAATATGCAATTTTTAGCCCTCCTTAAGTGATGTCGTTGATAAACTATTCCACACCTTTCCATTTATCGCTTGATGGTGAAAAAATTAAACTCAACCTTTCCAACTAAGAGCGCCCATTACCGCAGTGTATTTATAGAGCTACAAATAGTGGTATCTTTTGGCAGTCCGTGATCAATTGTATCTTTTACAATTGACGATCTCAATTCCAATCGAAATGCTGATTGACGTCTGGCATGCGCACACTTACAATTATAGGTCTACCGACCATGTAGTGACTCGTTTGCGGCTTGTTTTTTCGCTGCAGTTGTATCCTTCGGGTATGGATAGCGCCACTTCAGCGAGAATTCAATCAAATTGCTCGGTCCACATTGCTTGAATGCAGCAACGATCATCGCGTGATTAAAAAGAACTCTTCCCTCTGCTAATGATTTCATGTTAGCCTCTTTTATCATGTTTCTTAGAATAGTCGCCGAGGCTACTACCAGAAACTGTCGCTCTGGCTAGCATTAAAAGTTTTTGGGAGGATGCTATTATAAAGTACCATAGCCGACCAATGGCATCTTTTATGGAACTTTTGTGCATTTGGTATTTTTGATGTGATAATATTGGCGATGCAGCATTCAGACTAGTACAATCTCATTAGCGTAACTTAGCAAAGTCGAATCGATCTATATAAAGTCAAGGGGTTAAGAGGCCGTGCGTAGAAAATGGGCTTTGATAGCAGCCAACTGACAGCTATTGACAATGCAATTTGGACCTCCTAAAAGTGTAAATGGCTGTTCACCTTTTCACTGGGTCAAGTTGCCGCGTAAAATTGCAAATAACAGAGTAAGGGCGGGATGGATTAAGGTTTCAATATCAATTATCAAAGGACTTACAGGGTTCTACCCATTTTAGTCTACCCGGTAATTAATGTTTGCTCATTCCCTATATGTACATACATGGAGGCATGCTTAATATGAAGGTATTGCCTATAATGTAACACTAACTACAGGTAGGAAAGTGAATGTATGTGTCTACATAGACGTAAACGGCATTATTCAGTTGCTTAGATTTATAGCTTCAAAAAGTAGCTGAGGCTGCTATTCGAGAGCGATTATTATTGCAAACTCCTGAGAAGAGGCGCGGCTACTACTCGAAAAAATACGGCACTTCCCACCCCTGTATGCCATCGTGTGATTTATGAATTAGTTCATTGACATAATATGTGTAATAGAGATCAAAATTTGTGGGCACTAAGTCAGAAAACGCAAGAAGAATCATTAGCCATCACGTATTGTTTATGTTTTTTTACTGCCTCAAGTAAACATTTGCACAGGCAACTGCTTCATAAGAGAGATGCCTCATATTTTTTACTCAACCCTATCCGTGTTCGTGTCTCCCAAGACACGAAGACATACTAGTAGCTAGAGATAGGATAGCCTTCACACACACAACTCTCACCAGGTTAGGGTTAGGAAATTCTACTAGTGACGGCGGTGGTGCGTCCCGACACGGACAGACTTGAACCTAGAATGTTCAGCACTTCCGTATCAACGCGCGGCCCTTAACCAACTGAGAGAGTTACCCTGTGTGATGTTTGACAAAAAAACAATCGATTATAATAATTTAATATGATATGGCTGTATTCACTGATTTTCTGCCAAATGTGAGAGGGAACGTTTTTTAACATAACACTTTTCCATAAGAAGTTTGCAAATGGCAAATCTATTCATCTGATATCGGAAAGATTTTCAATTTTCGATTCAATCGACAATCGGATATCACAATCACCTTCGGTCGTCACTTTGCATTGATTCCGATTAGCCTCGAGAACGAATGAAGTGTTATCTGTCAAATGAATGTATTTCCGATGCATGCAAACTACAAACTGATTGCTGATGTCAGCTACATCTATTGTTGATGAACATCATCTTTGTGTGATTTTTGATTTCTCTTTTACAACAGTTATAGTGTACGAGCGTATATTTCATAAGTGATTTCATTGAATTATGATGGATTATTGAGGCTTCACTTCACTACTAGCGGGACTTGGACACAATGACAGTCTATCCGGTCTTCTTTCTGACGTCTATTCTCGGGGAAACTCGATCACTACACCATCCAAAGATGGCAAAGCCAAATCCTGTAGAATTTAATATTACTGATCATGTTCATAATACAAGTCCGAACCGCATGATGCTGTATTGATATATTTGAGATGAGATGACAGAAAGGATCGGTTCGCCTTGGTCGTCTACATGTATCATTGCTTCCATATCATTCATAGATTTTTGATCTAAGTCTATTATTATAGCACAGAAAGCTAATCTATGAAAGGTGCTTTATTGCGTAACAGAATTTATCAACTTAATTATGATACGTTTGAAGCAATTTGGCCTTAATGATATTAAGAACAGAGGCAAGACAAAAACAACCATAGCATCATTAAATTGCAAGGTGTTTCGACCGACGCTATTCATGTGACTACGTTGGAGAACAAGAACAAACAAGAAAAGGACATTACATACAAAGTCAAGGGTAAGTGAAATGAAATCAATGCCATGGAAGGGCAAGTGTCAACTATGTTTTTGAACACATACCACTGGACGGATCTGATGAATAAACATGGCTTCCAGGTACGGTAGTAGCATTGGATGCCGTGACGTTGTCATCTCAGTGATGACACTTGCATTCCATGGCATTGATTTCATTTCATTTCCCTTGGCTTTGTATATAATGTCCTTTTCTTGTTTGATCTTATTTTCCGACGTAATCGCATGAATGGAGTGGTAGAAAGGCCTCGCGATTAAATGATGAAGCGGTTGTTTTGTCTTGCCTTTACTATTGATGCTCAGATGCTAATGTTTTATACAGTGATTGGTTGACCGACACAGTGTTTTTGTGCTAGAGAACCTACTCTTCATGCAGGAGACCGGAGATGAAATTTGCTTGAAGTTAAAGCATGTTGCGTGAAGAACTTGGGCTTTCTGAGTGACATAAACGCGGGGTATGATTATTGCAGTGGGTGATTAGGTAGGTATGATTACTGCAGTGGTGTCCGTGGCACAGTGGTTGCGTACTTGGACTAGCGATCTCATGGTCCAGAGGTCGAACCCGGAAAGTGTCACTGGAAGTCGGCAGGAAGGGCATCCGGACTACAAAGCACCACAACGCTCCAAACAAAGTCTGACTTCAGTCAGCACCGTCCAAGGCCCCAGTAGGGGTAAAAAGTGACGTAAAATCCGTAAAAAAAAATTAGGCGGTTCATTCAAAAAATGTTGCAGTTAAAAAACGCGAAATCCGCTAATTTTCAAAATAAACCGGTAATTCGAAATTTTTGAATTCGCTTAATTCTAGAATCAACTGGTTAAATTGAATTATCTTATAGAGACCGTTGACTTTATAAGTACCTGTTAAAGAATAAGGAAGTGAATAAAGAAGCCCATTATTTGTGCGATAAACTATGTAGGTAATTTCCGCCACCAGAGAGGTATGACTAGAACTCCAAACAAAACGACCTCGTTTTAGAAGTGACTCCGAAATGAAAGGCCTCTGTCAGATATTTTTCAAGTCAAGTGCATTCTCGAAATTACTAGATTCTTAGTTAATTCGCGAATTAACTTATAATTTTGGCAATTAACTGATTCGCGTTCTAACCACAGCATAGAGATGTTATTCTAATTGCTTTTTACTGAATATTTTGTCATGTCCTTCCATGCTATCATTTTAAGTTAAATGACCTTCGATCTGTCTCCATACTTTCATCAAAGAAAAAGCAAATTACGAGTACCATTGCTTTGTAACTGTCTCATTAACAAACATGAGACTCTTAACATAACTCTTTTGACAGTGTAGTAATTGTGAGCTCTATTGTCGATGAAAACGGTTATAGTGTGCCATGAATGATCGGAAACTGCATCAAATTCTATTTCAGTCAGAAAAATACTGTTAAGATATTGAGCATCCTCATGGAACGTAATCTAACTACGCCTGTTTTGTTTGCTTATGTCTGTTGCAGTCTGTGCATATCCGATGTCAGACATTTTCAAAGCTAGCTGAACGCTTTTACACGTCGAATGAGAACTTGAGAATGCATTGCATCAGAACTTTTAGTTTTCACTTGAGGATATCAACTTTCGTCATCTGGATTTCAACTTTCGTCACCTTTATGGATTTTTTCGCGACACGTTCATTCTCTAAAAGTACTCGGAAATAGCAGGTGCAGAAAATGATCACTGAAAGTTCATGGGTTGTTGCTATTCCATTTTTCACATTTTCGAAGCGCTGTTTCTGATCGATGCGAACAGATAGACTTGCCTTTCAGATAGACAACATGATTCTACTTAGCTTCTACTTACAGTGTTTCACCCAATAGTTAGAGGAGAGGTCACCAACATAGCTTCTTACTGAATGTCCTGTTTATCTTAAACCGGCGGAATTTTTGTCCTAAAACTTTCGCAATAAATTTTTCTAGCAAATTCAAAAGTAATTTCTTGGAAAATTTTCTAAACATTATCACAATCTAATGTACACATCTTGCTTTATTTTTGAAAGCGATGGAGAATCTTCTATGGAACTCCATGTAAACACGGTTGAGCAGTAATTATGTAAAGCAGCTCGCCTGTAGAAATTGTGAACAACAAAAATAAGATTGTGCCCGCAAATCATAAAGGCGTATTCAATAAAACAAGAATGAACCTTGCTTGTTCTCAGGAGTAGCCTACATCAGGCAAGTAGATAAGTTTTTTCTGCTTATCTCACTCTCATTCTTTTATGCTGAGTGATTTGGAAAAAATGTGGAGTTTAGGCCCTTCATATTTGAAAAATCTCAGGTTTGAACCCGTGTCGCCCGGAAGTTGTGCGAAAATTTAACCGCAAGGCCACTGCACCTGCTTTTAAAAATCATAAATCTTAAATCATAAATTATCATTCTCTTTTCCAGATTAAGAATAGTTTTCCTTGCGATTCTCTTATTAGTGTTGAATTTTCCTGTTGAAGGTGCTCCATTTTAGCACAACAGCATGTAGAGCGTATTTGTTATAACTTGCGGCTCATCGAGTAAATGTTCTTAGGATCCTTAAACATTTGCTGTCATTGGAGGATTCATTTACCATCCACAAAGTGTATATTTTTAGCACCTTAGAATATAACTCTCCTCTACGGGCTGGTATCAGCAGGAAGGGAAGCCAAAAGATTGAAGCCATCAGGAAGCGAGCTCACAATGTTATCTGCGGAAAGAGCTGTACTTATTCATCATTTGCTCCTTTGTCTGATAGACGTGAGTCTAGAGCCATAAAGGAGTTCAAAGCTCTTTTAAGACCTGACAGTACTCTGCACTTTCTTTGTCCTCCGAGAATGACCTATTCCGGCCACCTACGAGTTTCACTGGTGAAGTGTAAACGAAGAGCCTGCTCTTTCATTCCTTGCTGTACAAATTTGTATAACAAACTATGCGCTAACTCGAACGTTTGAATGTATATTCAAATGTGCACTTACTTCCCTTTACTTGATTCACTTGTGTAATGCTTGATTTTCAATCTATCTGAATAAATACGATTATTATTATAAATCAAAAATCAGTCTGTCATCGCCGATCGACGCAGGTCACAACGAATGGTCTAAGATTCTCTATCTTGAACTACTCTTGTCCAGTATTGTCCTAGAGAATGGCGCCATCTTGTAGCTGGTCGACCCGACGAGCGCTTCACTTCCAACGGAATCCATTCGATTACTGCTCGTGTCCATCGATTGTCTGTCCTTCGGATGAGGTGTCCGGTCCATCTCTTCTTCGACTTGTCGGCCAAGTCGACCGCATCCGATACTCTGGTCTTCGCCCGAAGCTCCTCATTCCGGAGCCGGTCGGTCCATTTGACGCCAGCCATGCGGCGCTCGATCCGGCGCTGAGTGATTGCAAGTTGCTGCCGGTCGGCCGTAGTCATCGTCCACGTTTCTAACCCATAGAGCATAGCCGGCAGTACGCTGCTGTTGAAAAGGTTAGCTCTGATGTTAGGATTTATCGAATTGTTACTGGCTACCTTTGAAATTGATTATTATTATTTGTAATAGTACTATAATATATGCCCGCATGATTAAGAACATTATTCTGTCTTGATAATATTTCAAGCGCGTCTTGAATTTATAACATCTACCTTTCAGTGCAAAAGTATTTGCGTCCTCAAACGGTTGACACAGCGCCCAGCATCAGTTTGGCACATGGGATGCATACGCTGAGGAAGAAAGGCGCTCGTCTGAGTCAACGGCTTTCGTCTACTCTTGGCCTGAAATCTCGGGTAAGTCGTAGAAAACGAATTTGTATATTCTCCGTGACCGCGGCAAATTTGCTTGTGCGTCGGAGAGAGGGAATAGAGCAGCAGTGCATAAAATTACGATCTGTCGGGAAGATGTGTTCACACGGTAGCGTCGGCAAATGATCTGTCTGTTTCCATGTTTACGATCTGCAGTCACGGAACAGAGCTGCTCCGAGATCGTTTGCCAGGTATCTCTAAATTCATCTATTGATTTTGATATCGTGAAAATAGATTTACAGGTCTCAATAGTTCAATGACAAAAGTTATTGCTTTTTGTCAAGTGGTTGAGTAGCCAAATACGCACAGCGCTTCAATTCACACTGTCACTTGATTCAATTAACACTGTTCAAGAGCTCTGAATTGCTTTAGCTCTGAAAAATCTGCGCGGCATTATAAAGCGTTTAGATTCAATTTTACCCTGACCTAGACACCTGTCGGAATGATCAGCACTTACAATGCTCACAAGTGCAAGTTTATGAGTGATGATGACGAGTGTTTGCTTCTGAAGAACCGCAGTCTTGGGAAGTTCACGTTAGCTCTCTCCAAACCGGGCATTCAAGCGCATTGATATACCGGCCCTCCCTAACTTTTGTTCCTATTCACATGAAATTCACAGTGATATCAGGGCGTTGGCGACATTGAAAAACCTTGAATTTTAGAAATAACAGAATTTGGGCATTAGACTTCGAATGATGCACAGAAAATTGTTTTTTTCGGTCAATCAATCCTTTTACGTACGTTTTCCAGACTCGCTGGGTTGGACGGGGTTTCTTCTGATGGCTCTTCTCCACTACTCACGATCTAAAGCGTCTTCCTCCTTCAAACGAAATTTCCGCATGTCTTCTCGGACTGTGTGTCTCCACGTTTTCTTCGGCCTGCCTGATGGTCTCTTTCCTTCCACCTCCATCTCGTCCACCCTTCTCAGCCAACTGCTCTCTTCCCTCCTCCTCACATGGCCAAACCAGCGCAGCCTCTGCCTGTTGATGACTGCCAAGATGTTCTCAATCCCCATTGCTTTTCTTAGTTCATCATTTGATCTCCTGTCTGTCAGCTTCACCCTGCACATCCATCTCACCATCCTCATCTCTGCTCTCTCCAACAACTGCTCGTGGTCTGACCGCATTGCCCACGTCTCACACCCGTAGGTCATGCATTGCCTCACACACGCAGCATACACCTTTCCCTTTGTCATAAGCGAAGGGCCCTTTGATGTGTGGAAGGCAGACAGCTCCTTGAACTTCTTCCATCCGCCACGGATTCTCGTCGTCACCGCCAAGTCAACACCTCCTCTTGACTCGAGCACATCTCCAAGATAGCAGAAGTTCTCGACTTTCTCAACTGAGTCACCATCCATATCCAGTGAAGTGGTCTTGGGTTGTTGGCTTCGGTCTTGGCTCGCGTTTTCACACCTACTACACGAGTAGTTTTGCGGCGCATTTGCTATCCGTCCTCTGATGTGCGTGCACTTCCAGTGTATCCATTTGCAGCATAAGCAACACCTGATTGCATTGGCACCAACGCCTTTACCACAAATACCACACGGCCACTTGACGGAATAAGACACCTTCAAGTCGTCCCTGTCGTCGGTCACGATGACTTTAGTTTTCGCAGCATTGATGGCCAATCCCTTCGCTTCTAGGCTCACTTTCCACCGAAGCAACTTTCCCTTGAGCTCAGAAACAGACTGTGCCATGAGAACGAGGTCATCAGCATACATCATTTCAAAAGGAAGACCTTCCCGTACATTCTTGGAGACGGAGTCCATCACCACGGCAAACAGCAATGGACTGAGCACCGAGCCTTGGTGAACACCAACCTTCACTTCGAATTCGCTGCTGTCCCCGGTATTAGAGCGCACAAAGGTCTTTGCTCCCTTATACATAGTCATCACTGACCGCACTAGTCACTCTTCAACCCCCGCTTGACGAAGCGCCCATTGGAGGACTTCACGGGGAACACGGTCGAACGCCTTCTCCAGATCGACAAATGCCAGGAAGAGTTGCTTCTTCTTCGCCGCGTGTTTCTCCAACAGTTGTCTGGCTATGAAGATAGCATCTGTTGTTGACTTGCCGGGAATGAAGCCAAATTGCATCTCATCCAGAGCAACCATCGATCGGAGTCTTTGTTCAAGGACGTGTTCTGCAACTTTCATCCCATGCTCCAAAAACTTGATGCCTCTGTACGACCCATGCGTCATAACATGCATCAGTATGCGTCATAATCGTAGGAACTCATGGAACTTCATTGACAGTTCTAGTTTGATCATTGATTCATTTTACATTATGAAGCAACGTAGTCACCATATGGTGCACGTAGTCACTAGTCATGGTTATAATCATGGCTGCATTATTGTGTTTTTGTTAAGCTCATATGTTGAAGCTTTAGCGTCATGCTCCCCATAATTGGGGCTTGGACTTATTCCGGATGCCCTTCCTGTCGCCTTCCAATTCAATGACACTTTCGGGATTCAACTACTTACAAATCTTACAAACTCAGCTGTTACTAGAAAATGTGTTATATATTTCAGGCAACCGTTTTTGTTTTCTAGAAGATGGTTAACTATGCTACATCTCCACAGCCTAAATCTCAATTGGTGCGTCAAGTGTGACTTGCTCAGGAGAAAAACACATATACAAAAAGAGCGCTCAAATTTCCGTAAAAGCCTAATTCGGGGCAAAAAATTGAAAAAAAATAATTGTGTAGTCAGAAACACAACATGTGTTTTGTTCACACTCGTTCACATATGCTCGATAGTTGATTTTCAGGTTGGAAAGCATTGATTACAGGGGGTGGCCCACAAGTTCCTGTGGCCCATAACCCCCGCTCTCCCCTAGACAACGTTTCTTGGATTCCGTAAATCCACCGGTGATAAATTATAGACCCTGGGTTAGAGCATCAGATATTGTTGCCTAATTATAACTTGCACTTGAATATTTAGGACATTGAAGTGGTGGGTGATACTTTTACATATGGCAAAATACATCGTGATTCCGTGCATAATCAAATGCAAGAAAGTCGATATTTGTTATGAGATTTTATATATTAACCGTAATGAATTTTGTACTTTATATGAAGATGATAATCTTCAAAAGTTCATTTCAAAGAAAAAAATTGAAAGCCGGAATTTCATTGTGAATTGACATAAATCCGAAATTCAGGGCCAATTGGAAATTTAACTTTGACTGCAATGAATTTGCTCGAAAAACCTTTAAATCTGGAGAAATTTGTCCTTGAAAATCGTGAATTTCAAGCGAGAACACTTGAAAATAAAAAATGCATGCATAAATTATGAGATGTTTTATTTCTGCTCCATCCTGCATATAATCTAAAGTGTCATGAATCCATAGTAGTTGAATCAATCAACGCATGCAGCTCAGAGACCGTTACGTTTTATAAGATCGTGTCTCACTTCGATGCTAATGTGTCGATCAGAACACATTTTGCATTGGCCCACCCTGGTAGAAAACACCCTCATTATAACTTCCTGAATTATTGTGAAAATGCTGATAATCTTAAATGTCAGAGCCTTACTGATGAGCCATTGTATGGCGAAACACAGCGTCTACGGTTGCCAAGGAAATTGTTCAATCCTGAAGACATCTGTCTATTCTGTGATGAAAATAGAAGTACATGTTCTCGTATGGTAAACATTAAAGGAATCGTCAAAGATTATTAATTTGATATCAATATTCTGACTGAAATGCGGTTGTCCCGATCAGAAATGCTTTTTGCGGAACCCCTTGAAATTGAAGTGGTGGAAATGGAAATGCGATCTCTGTGGCACAGTGGTTAAGTGCTTGGCCTAACAATCTTACGGTCCATAGGTCGAGCCCCGACAGTGTCATAGGAAGTCGTCAGGAAGGGCATCCGTACTAATAGTACCACAAAGCTCCAGAAAAGTCTGACTATGTGAGCACCGTCCAAGCCTCAAGTATGGGGAGTAGTGACGCTAAAACTTCATTTTTCATTGAATGGGAAGATCCACTTACTCATATACGACGATCCATCAATTAAGATCAATTTCTAATTCATTATTCGTATCTATTTATAGCAGGGATGCGGAGTCGGAGTCCCGGAGCCTATAACTCGACCGAAATATAATACAAAGTATATATCATCGTGCATAGCTGTCACTGTCTTGATGTCAACTTTCTCTGTCAAACAAAAGTACAGAGAAACTGCTGCATGCAAGGCTTGTAATAGTTGAGGGAATGAACCGTGATAGTGGGGAAAGGATTGTCCTTTCACTCGATGATTTAGTAGAGAAGACAAGCCTTCCTAGCCTCGATCACACATACGCACCAAAGGTCACATCAGAGACAAAAATGAAATGCTAGTTTGTTTGAGAACATTACCTCTTACCCTCACGTTAATCGTGTGTGATGGCTCCTCCAAAACGCATATTAAAATCGAAGGTGTGCTCATATTTTTTGAAGAAGGATGGGGGATTTTCCTGCCTGATAGAGACTGTAGAAAAATCGAAGCACACATCAGGGAGGAGCCGAGTCGCATGCATCCAACTTAAAGCGACATTTGATAAACTTTCATCGAAAATGATTGATAATTGATACAACAGTGATCACTAAAGATAGGTTCAGATATGCCTATAATGATCTATGACGTAGGTTGACAGTTATGCAAAAAAAACTAGGCTTTATTTACTTGCCACCCGGAGTCGGAGTCTGAGTCCTATCAAAATGATAGGACTCTGCATCCCTGATTTATAGTCTTGACTGCTGTGTCTTGCACTGATTTCTTCGTGCATCAATATAAGAATTCTTGAACACCGCCGGTTTCCTATAAAGAACAATAAATCCTCAAATCCTGATTTCACGCCTCAAGGTGTGGCTACTTTTGCTGATAAAGTGATTCTTTCATCAGTAAATGACCAACTTTGCCCAGGGCTTCGACAAACCAGCATTCCATTAGAAATATGAAACAAGTTGATAGCAAATATTGCCGCCTTCCACGCGGTATATCCAAATATTTGATCATTCACATTGGAAGCTCTTCTGAATATATCAAATTTGACATTTTGTAGCAATCACGAATTCATCTGCAGTCGATATAAATCAATAATTATTGTTTCATGTTTATATTTAAATTTTCGTTCAGTGAAAACGTTTATTCGCTAATATTACAATGTTTACAACCAATTCTCTGCACGTATGTGAAGGAAAATTATAGGAATCTGAATCTCATTGGATTTGCTGTTGTTTGTATCATAACTAGGTGTGCATATCACCGTCCCCTGTTTCTGACTTTGATGCGAGTACTACACGAAAGATTTTCACGATTAAGTTCAGAATAATCACTGTCATGCCCTAAAATCGAATAAATTAAACATCTTCCCATTTCTTCCCAAGTCTGTAATATATACTGTTGACAGAAGCACTGACCAATGAGCTGTAAACTGCTCTGCCATTAGGGCTAGGCCGGCGCTGACATAGATAGACTTCTCTGGAGAGTTGTAATACTCCCGGATGCTCATCCTGTCGAATTACCATGACATTTTCGAGGCTCAACCTCTTGACCAAAAGATGGCTGTGCCTTAAACACTTGACAACTGTGCCGACGTTTTTAATAACAGTACTTAATTTAGTTTCGTAGCAGTAGACAGAAATACCGAATGATCAATAATCAAAAGAGGGTTCTATCTGAGACTTCGCGCCAGACAATAGCAGACTCAGTTTAAGATATTACTTTATTTTCATGTAAAGAAAATAGAAAACAATCCAAAACTGCTGATAATTGCTCTACCAACTGGCCTTCTCAGGAGATGCAGTTTTGACAGTACTTTCATTTTAGGATCTACTTGGGGCTCCGAAACTCAAAATTAGGTTTGCAAGGTACAAAGATGTTAACTTAGCTAAATCAGTGAACTAAGGCAGTAGGTATATTATAAAATAAGACTGAATTTTTGGTCTTACATGCAGATCTGAAAATGCAAGTATTTAAACTGCATCTGTTGAGAAGGCCGATTGTAGAAATGTAGAGCTACAAGATATCCCCAGTAGCTTTGGCTTATTTTTTGCTTTCTTTGCTCACTTCCCGTTATTCGTCCTTGCCCACATTGAAAGGGGTCAGACAAATGATGTCTTAACATCTCTATTCCCCCATACTGGGGGCTTGGACGGTGCTCACATAGTCAAACTTTTCACGAGCGTAGTGGTAATTTTAGTCCGGATGCCCTTCTGTCGACTTTCAATGATGCTTTCGGGGCTCGACCTCTGGACGGTAAGATCACTAGCCACTGTGCCACGAAGACCACTACTGTTTTTCTACGAAGAACAAAAATGCTGCTCACTGATAATAAATATTTTTCGTCATTTCGTCGTTGCTTGCCGTTGCTTAATTTTTAGAAGTTGACTAGCTCTCAAAGTGGTGAGCATTCCGCATACAGAGCGATGACAAAGTTTGCTAAAAGTTCTTTCAAGTAAAATAGTACTTTAATGATCGTCGTGCACAATGAGAATGAAACTGATAAGAAATTGTCTCTATTTCACAGACTATCGACGATGAATTCAACCGAGAGGAAGCAAGATTCCGGAATTGTGAGAAGTGTATCAAAATCTTCCTGCGTGATGTCCAGAGTCATTGTGATTCATTAAAGGTATGTTCGCTCATCTTGTCGGAGGCTGCAGTTTGATGTGAAAAGGAAGGAATTTCTATACTTTCAGGAATCCATTAATCTACACACCTCCCTCAGTAGCGATCTCTTCGACTTCTGCGCTGACAGTCTTTCTGGCTCTGAATCGGAATCCAGGGATTTTCTTGATGCCTACATCCGAGCCATGGATTCGTTCAAAAACATTTATGTAAGTCTCATCAACAAAGAATCTGAGATTTGATTCGCCATCACTTACTACCTGTTCATTTGATTAAAGTGATAATTATATCAACGAAGTTTGATGAGCAAGTGGTGTCCATATCATAGACACTATCGACTTAACCTTGTGACCATTTGAATCTTGTTGTCGTGGCTCCCTGCGAATTCGGTACGGATAGGGTAATAGAGTACGTATATTAGGTAGAGTGGTAACTCAGCATTTACTAAATCCCCATTGTGTATACAGTTTCTATTTCATTAAATGAATATGAGTCGAGACCCAGTACCACCTGTGAGATATGCAGTTTTTACACTTTTGGAGGAATGTAAACGAATTTGACTGATCATGATAGCAATACAGAATGAGGAATGGCATGAGGAATAGTATTCCACAAATTCTCCATGTCATGACAACTGGAAAAAGTGATATAGTTTGTTAATTACCAATTCGATGGGTTACCATTAAAGCTCAGCTTTATTATAATAAGATTATTGGCTTAAGCCTGATCATATGACAAACTGCCACTGAAAGAGCAAAACATCGTAATCAAAGAAACTGATCAGAATGAACTTGAAAGTATCTAAATGTGCGCATTACTATTCGGATTCGAGAAATGACGCCTTGTGAATCATAAAATCATGCCGCTGAAAATTGAATTAAAAACATGACATATTAGCCAAGAAGCTCTCAATAAGATCTCAACTTTTCCTTGAAGACTTGCAGGGACTGGGCTTATGAAATTTCATTGATAATCAGCTTAATTTTCGCTCAATTAAGATGCTCATTAGCAAATATTCATTCCTTTTGATAAACAACTTGTTTCATGCTACTTATAAAAGGGCTTCATGTCGGTAGTACATAAATTTGCCAAAATTCAGCATTTTGAAAACTGCCCAAATAATTTTGAGGACCGCAGGAACGTAATATCCACAAAAAACTGAATCTTTTGATAAAAAAATTTTCACTGTATACAGATACTTTTTGAATCGGCACTCTACCTATTATGTACTTCCTCTATGGATCGGGCATCTGAATTGAAAGCATTAGAACCCAAGTCTAGTCATCTTTATCTGTGATCAGCCGACCGCATGCGTCTGTCCACGACATTGGTACGGCGTGAACTTGTACAATACGATATAGATCCCCACCATCATTATCATGATTGAATAATACAATAAAAGATGGGAACTAAGCTCAATTTACATTGCTCCTGGCGCGACATTTACGTGACCAAAATTTATGACAAATAGAAATCCCATCTGTTTCCATACTATTGCACGTGATTTGTGTGTGCATTCTACCTGATGCGGTAATTCAGTTTCAAGCCTCGTATGTGAATTTCAGGCATCCGCGACCTTGAATATCATGTCGGTCCTATTGGCGCGGATGCCCCATATATAACGGATTGTTACGTGTCATACACATGTGCTTCCTGTGATAATTTATCTAGTAATATCTAGTGTGCTGTATGTCGATTATTTTTATTTATCTTTTGATTTATTTGTCAATGCTTTACTTTCATGCACGTGCATGTGAAATGACTGGAGTTTATAAAAGGTTAACCGAGTACAAGCGCTTCAAGAACATATATATATATATATATATATATATATATATATATATATATATATATATATATATATATATATCTCGAAAGTTATAACACAAGAAAAAAAACATTTAAACCTTGCCGATCGATTTCAGCCACTCTGGGCTTGTCAAGGCAATTAACTGATTCTATATTGAATATAATTGCAAAAATATCACATTTATTTGAAAACAAAGAAATCAAATTGCATTCAATGGGGGATGAAATAAGTTGATAAACATAGATTCTTCAGATTCACGATCTAAACGATTAGCATCCGGGGACAACTGAAAAAAGGGAATAGCACTGAAGCTCCTACCGCCACAACTTGATATGTGCTTGCTGACCTGTAGGATTGTGTATCTGTTATCTCTGATGTGTTGTCGATGTAATGTCATGCGGTGTCGGAAAGTGTCTCCTGTTTGTCCTATGTAAAATTTGTTATATCCACCGCATATGAGTTTGTAGATGACATTGGCAGACTTACAATCCAAGTTTCTTCTGATTTGAAATACTTTCATGCCAGTAGGGGTTTCAAAATCAATTTTGTTACTTTCGATTATTATGCTACAGCTTTTACATCTTGGTTCATTACCTTTGGTCACTCCTCTTATTGTCATTCTGTTATTTTGGGTCAATATGGACTGAAGTGACTTAGGTTGTTTATAGGCCTTCATAAAAGAGCAATCGCGAAATGTAGGTAAAAGATTCAACGTGCTGGAAATAGGACAAATAACCTTATTGTATATATCTGGGTTGCTTTTATTGAATTCATGAATAATAGGGAAAATGTTGTTTTTCATCGGTTTTTGGTCACTAAGCTCAGAAGAATTTGCTTTAGTAATGGCATCATCAATTAAAGAAAGTGGATAATTTAGAGTTAATAAGCGACGTTTCAGTTCTAAATAACGATTGGTTCTTGTGGTTTCGTCTGACACTATTATTTTGATCCGACGCGCTAAGTTATATGGAATGTTCTTCAGTACATGAGGAGGATGCGCAGAATGGAATGAGACATAACTCATAGTGTCCGTTTTCTTTCTATATATATCGGTGTGATTATGCCGCTATCAGACGAAACCACAAGAACCAATCGTTATTTAGAATTCCCTTTTTTCAGTTGTCCCCGGATGCTAATCGTTTAGATCGTGAATCTGAAGAATCTATGTTTATCAACTTATTTCATCCCCCATTGAATGCAATTTGATTTCTTTGTTTTCAAATGAATGTGATATTTTTGCAATTATATTCAATATAGAATCAGTTAATTGCCTTGACAAGCCCAGAGTGGCTGAAATCGATCGGCAAGGTTTAAATGTTTTTTTTCTTGTGTTATAACTTTCGATATATATATAGTGTCTATGCAAATGCCAAACGTTGGGAAGCCTGACAATCCTCCTGAATTTCATCCTGAATATTGCTATTATATGAAGCTTTGTCAATGACTTCATGTGACATCTCTTTCTCATCTGCGTCAATACGAATATTCCAATGTTTTCTTTCTTCCCGAAGATGACGATATGACCCGTTCAAATATCGAGAAGACCATGGATCATACAAATCATAGACATCATTAGGTGACGCGTATCGATAGATTAATTAGTTGAACTTCATTGGTTCGGTCTTACAAATTCTCCTATCGTGCGCTGGGTATAGTAGCCAAGCGAAATGCTGTTATTCAAAATGTAGGATCAAGTGAAAGCAGGAAAATAACAGTGATAATATTTCAAAGAAAACATCCTGACTATCACTGCAAGCCACTTCAGCTTTTGCAAAGAAAATGCTGATTGAAGTAGAAAAGAAGCAGTGATCAAATGCTGCAGCAGAACTCATTGTGAAGAAGATGGCCGATCTCCATCCGCGAAGAGCTAATGTTGACACGCGCACAAGTAATGGTAAAGGAAATGTCCGTGGAACAAGCAGCTGCAAAGATAACGAGCTTCTTAAATCTTTTTGTTTATTTTAGCTGGGGTGCTCGAGGTTCGCTGCATTCTCGATGGGACGCCATATTTTTGTTTTTGCGATGCCCAGGTTTAGAATTCTTAATTGATCTGTATACATGCAGCACTGACTAGCAGAGCGCTGAGCTGAAGAACCATGCACTTTAGGGCAACATTTTATGAGAGTAGTAGAATCAGTCAACCAGTGTCAGTCGGTTCATAATAGTTTAACCCTCATCGGCACGGCAAATTTAACCATCATATTCGACACACCTGTCTACCTGCGTAGACATGTTTTTATATTCTGTATATTTCATCATTTTTAGATTTGTGATGATCTTAGACATCTTAGAATGCATTTACTATTTACATTTCCTTTTCTTGATCACGGAAAACAGTAATTGTGTAGCTATCAAATTATGTAAAACACCGACATCTTTACAAATTCTTAATGGAAAGTAAAGAATTTGAACTACACAATTATCCCATAGTGTCAGCTATCCGAAGCAATAAGGTCAGTTACATTGTAAAACAAATCATTCTGTCAACAAAGCGACCAGAGCACTCAGAAGACTGTTTCCTTATTGATTTTCTATAATTTCAAACGTAACATTTTTTCGGCTTGTTGGTGTGTTGAACTTCGATGACCTAAGTGACAAACCCAAGGTCAGAAAGTTCACTCCTTGTCTGACAGTACACTTGGTTTTTGCTATACCTTACAGTCATATTTCTATCAGCAAGTTGTCTTGCTACATTTTTGATAAATTAACGGAGTCACTGGGAAATGTAGCTTAGTCATGTGAAGCAAACCTCTGGCTGACCAACACTGCAGTTTCTCTGAGGCACATGCCGTAACGCAGATTCTGTGGCTGTCATATCTCAAAACTATGTAACTTTAACTTCAAAAAGATAAATAAAAGGAAAAATAATTTCAAACACAATAAATGAATTTTGTAGGAGTAAGAGCATTTTGAAAATGGGTTGTCTACACAGGTAGACAGGTGTGCCGATGAGTGTTAAGCGGCTGACTTCTGACAACACGATAATTTGCAAGCTTGTAACATACTTCAGTATATGATGCATGTTACTTCACAAAAACAAACGGCGAAGTAAGAACTATATTAACCTTAATTATCAATTTATGATTATTTATTTCTAACAAGCTGCATGATTTATTTCAGTGGAACGAGGTAGGTCTGCTCAGCATTTAGCATTGATTCTTTCATCTGGCGACATCATATATCATTCTGATTACATTATCTGATATCATTACAATAATCTAAAAATTGATTCTTGTAGACTGCGTATCATATCCTTTCACCATGATTATCTTATCAAAATAATTATTATTTGGATGATGTTGACTGGTGACAGTGAGTTCCGTGACTTTGACCGATAAGTAAAACAGCAAATGATTGTCCGTGCACACGATTATGTAACACCGGATGTTATGCTGCTAGTGAGTGTTTGTGTGTGTGAGACATACAACAGGAGATTTAAAATAGCATATTATTTGGAAACATAATCGCTTTAGTTACGTGATGATTTTTGTACAGTCAAAAAAGCGACTTATGTGGCTTAAGTTTCCACAGACATTGACAGCAATACTTGAGTTGAAACATGATAAATCATGTGCAATGTTTCGAAATAGATGCGAAGTCAGTCCGTGGGTTGTGTAATTCTTTACCATTTTAGCACTGGTTCTCAGATCCATATTATTTCAGTGATGATGAATTCTGTACACATTTAATAATACAGGAATGACGTATAGCTATGATATTAAAATTAGGATGGCATTTTTACCATCAACAGGTGTTTGTATTGTAGTTGTACAAAGAATTCCATGGGAAATATTTGATAAGAAAACAATTTGAAGCTTCTTATGAGGTGTTAGGATAGCTCAGTTACTAAAAACGCCTCGCAATGTTATATAGTGCAGAGGTTTCAGGGTTCGAGTCTGCCCGCGTGAGCAGGTACCATCGCTCTTGCTTCGGTGTGTAAGTGCGTCGGACTTACACATGGCGGCTTCAAATGATTTCGCCCTCATGATATCACCTTAAATGCAGGTGAATGAATAGATAGAATCAAAAACAGATGAATTCTGAAAAACTGAGATGCTTATGATGGGTGAGAGATTTTCCAAGGGTAGCGGCAAGTAAATCAAGTCAATCAGTCTCTCTGTTAGGGTTTGGATTAAATGTATTATCGGACAAATTTTCGAGGTAATCGACTGGTAAGTGAACGCTGTCAATCAACTGCCGATCATGCGACCGACCGCCGACTCATTTGCATGCAGATAGAATAAATGCGAAGTCACATTCCGCAATAGTACAGGTCTGAATGTGCCAATAAGAATAATTGTTTATTCCTTTGTTTACTGACTCATTCAGACCTGCACTGTTGTGGAATTTAACTTAGCTGACATTCTATCTGTATGTGCATGATTCAACGTTCGATCACCTGCTCATTTGCCAGTCGCAATCATTCAATCCAACTGCACCTGAGCGAGGAGGCCTAGAAAATTTGCGCGCTCATGTATTTTAATTGTAACTTTCAGCAGCAGAGGTTTTTATTTGATTGACATTAGCTTTTACATTTACCCTTCTAAAGAAAATGCTGCTCACGGGAAATTTTAAATAATTAAAATTTCTGGAGAAGTTTTGTGAATTTGGAAAATTGAGATATGAGAAAGTCCAAAAATGACATTGCCAGGAGTGAGCCACCAGTTATCGTCGATTTGTTCAATCTCACGTCGATCATGCATCAGTAAGAGGCAGCGGAAAATACATCAGGTGTCCATTATTTCTTAGCATTAAATAAACTTCGATAAGTTGCAGTCAATCTAGTGAACTATAATGAGAGAGTGTGTGTGTGTGTGGAATGCATGCCAATGTGTGTGTAGATATCACATGTACAAGCACTACTAATCTATAAAAATGTTTTGGCATCTTCGAAACATTTTGTCGTATGAGATAGGACTGATTGGGAGACTTTCGCTTGCATAATGTTTCTTTACTTTTAGTGATTGTTGACGTATACTTTTCGGAAGCGAGAATGGATGATTAGATGGGCACGAATTATTTAAAGCCTTTCATTTTCATGAAAATAAGCTGATCTGGTTGATCTTCGGGGGACGCTTTCTAACCTAATTGGTCTTGACGGACAAATCAATTAGAGGCTCTATAGCGCTGGAATTTCTGTTTTTGATGTTACATGTTTTTTCTTGCAAAAGTTTGATTAGTAAATCGAATGAAAATATTTTGTACAATGACTCTGTGTTGCCGTTGTATGAGAAGGCATCTTTCTTTTACACATTCAGTAGTATGCTGATGCAAGAAAAGACAAACTGAATAGCAGCACTTTGAAATGTCATAAATATACTGAATCAAGTGTTATATATATATTTTAGATAGTGCGAGTTATTGCTGTAACATACAATCGTTTCAGGGCTTCCCTGCGCGTTGGAACGTTCACTTTCTCATGTCAAGTCGTTTTCTGGAATTTTCATGTCTGCAATCATGTTTCATGATTCAGTTTTACCAACTGTTTGTGATTATTTTACAATTAGTGCGTAAGCTGATGCTCAATCTATTTTCAGTTTTGAGTGGGATACTTGGATAGAGGATGCGATAAGCGTTGATTTGTCGAGTGTCAATAAATATATAAAATTTGGCAAATCAAAAATCATTTGACTGTAATGAAACTTTGACCTACTGCGACTAACTGTTGAAGCAATTTGTTCTTTACTTTTTGTTCTTCATACTAACGATGCACTGGATATCCAGCACTATTCAGAATGGACAGGTCGGACCCTTCTTGATTCCTGTCGGGTATTGCCGGATAGTTGAGCAAAAAATGCGCTATACTCTTGTAGCATATTCAATGATGTGATAAAACATATCTTCATATTCAGTTATCATTAACAAGATTGACAACATAACAGGGGACATGATCTACTTGTGATACATCGACTAAGAGTTCAAAATTTGAGTCAAAAAGTGCGAGTCCAGTTATAGCAGTTATCAGGTCAATTTTTGCCTACATGAATTCGTGTTGACGATAAAAATTCACGAATTCGAAATTGCAGATATCCTTTTCATATAAATTTTTATTCTGAATGTCTTTTATACACCTTTAGATTGATAAGTATATACCCTTACATGCTTCTTTGAGTAACGGACTTTGTCACCATGCACGTGAACGTGCGCTATTTGCAATTCTGCCTGTAATGTGGATGAATGAAGTGAGTTAGCCGATTTAATTTCCGTCTGAAGTTCATTAAGTTGGGTCCCGTCAGGATGTATGGCACTTCTCATAGGGTAGAGGCAGAGTAGCAACTCAGTATTAATTGCATCCTCAATGTGAATGCAGTTTCAATTTTATTAAAGGAATACGAGTTGTGACCAAGCACCAGATGTGAGATATGCAATTTTTTACAGTTATGAAGAAACTATCACGGAATTGACTGATTATGAGGCAATACAGAAGAAAGAATGCGATTCCTTGCATAGTGTACCAACTGTTGAGCAGATAATTGACTGTTTGCCGCCATGAACTGCTGCCACCATAGAATACAGGTTCCGTGCACTTTTTCATGGAGCTTCATCATCGACCAGTTGTTGTCGGCCATTCTTTCAACCATCTTCTTTGTTGGTTTCCAGCCGAATCAATAATAGTCCCCCAACCACCTACTTGTCCCTTACGACATTGTTATGGATTCTGTCTTGCCAGTGGTTAATAAGGACTCTTTATAGGTTTTCATAGTAGAGCAATCTCATCCATTCTTGATGGTGCATAGCAGAGATGCGGAATCCTATCATTCTGATAGGACTCCGACTCTGGGTGGCAAGTATATAAGCCTAGTTTAAAAAAACTGGTAACCTACATCATAGATCATTATGGAATTACCTTAAATACTCAATTAATACTTAATTACCGTAATACGAGCTAATTGCAGCCACTTTTTCATGTTTTTTTCAATTATTTTTTATTTGGTTTGTCAACTGACTCTATTTGACCGCTATGAACTGCAGGAATCGAATTTAATTTATGAATCTAGTTAAAATTTTGGAATTTGGAGTTATCTTTAACCGTGAGATTAATTTTCCGGGTGGTATCATTTTTTTTAAAGAATCAGGCTAATTACAGCCACCCGTTAAGGACCCGTAAAAATAATTCATTAGAACGTAAAAACAAGGATATCCATCAAAATTCTAATTCTAGCATATCATGAGCATAGAATACATTTATAGTATCTGTCTGTTGTTGATTCGTTGCAATCTCCACGCACCCACATCAAGCATGATATGCACTGGATTTGCTGAATTCGATTGAACATATTCCACATTCTTCTTCCTCATCTGTATTGTCATTGTCGGAACTTCCTGTAGATGTGCTCGAGGATGTGCTTGATGATTTGCTCGAGGATCTAGCACATGCACCGTATTGTGGACTCGGTTGGCGTTGACGATTTTGTTGCGATTTGATACTGTCACTTTGTATTGGGCGGTCAGCAGTGACCTTGGCGCCTCAAGGCCTCCTCACTGTATTTTGTCCGCGCATGCTGGTCAGAATGCTTACTAGAGAAGCATCCAAATCTCTGCAGATTTCTTGACCTTGTCTTGCTTCCTTGTGTTTGCTTTTCCCAACGACACGCTTCATTGGAATCGAAGGGAGAGATTCCACGTCTTGAAACCGGTCATCAGATTCTGTCTCGTAAGCTCCTTGATTTGTTGCCATAATTGAAACAACAAGATCCCAAATTTTGTCTTTGATATTGCCCCCGTTGTCCTCAGCAACAATTGTGCACCTCGAGTGACTTATTGGTCATCAATACAAAGAGCGAATGCGGAAAAACATGACACAACGTAAAGATGAAGCAACGTGGCTGTAATTACCCCCTGGCTGGCATTAGCCAGTTTTACGGTACTTCACATACCCTCGCGCTTGTGGTAAGCCCTGCCAAATATTGTGCACCCATCTGGTCTGAAAGTACCCACGTCGAAAAGCTCAACAAACCATTCAATGAAGCAATGCGAACCATCAGCGGCTGAATTCGATGTACACGAGTCAGTTTTCTACCAATGGTAGCAGGTATCGAACCTTTTGAGCATCGTCGTCGCAAGAGTCTGATAAAACTAGTCAAAAGCGCGGTCCACGGCCCGCCCATCCTCTTCACCGCATGATTCACTGCGCTCCAAATCTTACACGACTCCACTCTCGCCATCCTTTGAGGAACCTTGCCAGGAGCATACCAGAATCGTATGCATCGTACGCACTTCGCAGTGTCCGATGGTCTGAACGCTTTGAACTCGGAATGGATAAGTCATCCACCTGGACATCGTCTTACTCGCCATCAGTAGGTCCAACTAAACAGGCTTCGTTGTGGGGCTGGGAGATTTGCTGCCGACATGTTTCGCTGGGGACTTCGAAGTTTCCCTAGCTGCCCTTGTGGTGCAGATTTCCAGACTCACAATCACATTATGACGGAATGTCCTTTGTTGAAATCACCCGTGCTCCCTCAATGATGTGTATGGTCCAAGACTTTGTGACTTTTCTTGAAAGATGTAAATTTTGAAATGACCTTTTTCATACGAATATGTATGAAATGAATATGTATTTATTAAAACAAAGTTTGAAAAACAACGAGGAAAATCTTGCATTCATAAGTCACCACAGCATTCAATTATTCGTTCTTAAGAACATGATAGCGTCGACATCAGCCCGTAGTCGATCACACACGATTGACGCTAGAGTAAGAGGTAATGTTCTCAAACAAACTAGCATTTTACTTTTGTCTCTGATGTGACCTTTGGTGCGTAGGTGTGATCGAGGCTAGGGATGATTGTCTTTACTAAATCACCGACTGAAAAGACAATCCTTTTTTCACTATCACGGTTCATTCCCTCAACTATTACAAGCTTTGTATGCACTGCTGTCTCTGTACTTTTGTTTGACGGAGAAAGTTGACATCAAGACAGCGACAACTATGCACGAGGGTAAATAATCTGTTTGTATTATATTTCGGGTCTAGCTATAAATAGGCCGGAGTTCTATCATTTGATATAACTCAGACTCCGCATCCCTGTCGCATAGAGAGTCATCATTCGATGTGAAGGGAACACCGAGGTATTTAAAGCCATCTACCAGCTCTACTGCTGTGTCATCCAATGAAATTCATATAGACTCCGATTTCCTTCTCAAATCAATCGACCCTATTATGAATAATTTAGCGGAAAAATTTCTATCATTCATAATGTTTAAAATCTAATTCATAAAGAGTCTGCTGGTACTGGAATACGCAAATCTCAGTGTTCAAGAATCAGGAAATCGTTAGTTCAGGAGATTATGGTAAATGTAGCTTGCTCAGATGAATTGCTAGCTATTCCCAAGTCATATGTGTGACGACACTACTAGATCTTAGCAATTTGTTTCGATTCATTTCAAGCAAATTTCTAAGGACGGGAATTAGCGAATAGATTGACCAATATTCTTCTGATAGACGATAGAAGTATCTCGGCGATCAATTGTCGTGGTGATAAGAAGCATACGAATGCACATTTGTATGAATGTTAAATATGTTGTGTTTATGATAGATCATACTTGCTTGCTCTTGCCCTCTTATATTCATGAAAAATCATAGATTTAAAATCAACATAATCTGTCACCAACAGGCTGCAACTTCTGCTACCATCATACCTCCGTTATGATGTAAATTACTTATCAGGTATCCAGCGCCGGATATTTCAAATATCCGGTACTCTATGAATCCGATCGGCCGATCCATTCTGGTGCATATCGCTACTTCGTCATCTTATCGCACACTGACCTTCTGAAGAACTTCGTACTCACGTGAACGAATAAGAAGCATTTAATTTTTTTCAGTTTGTACATTTAACCTTTCCTAAGCAAAAGTCTGATGCAGAGGAAGTTTCTGCAGATGTGTTGACATTGTTGATAAATTGTTGAATCATTGAATGAAATTCATTGAATCCTTATACACCCACCATGCTTTTATCCTGGTCCAGGGCTGTTTGGTGCACGCGATGGTATGAACCTCATCCTTATATTATAGGCTGTACTCGTAATCGAGAAACCATCCTTATAGGAATTTTTATGGAATTTGGGGATAAAAGTTTACCGACAAGTGTTATATCCGCAAAAGACAGTCTTTACTCCCAAATATTTATTATTTCCAGATAAAATAAGTTTGTGAATAAACATGAATTCTATGAACATGGTAGAACGTTGCTATTCTTATGTAGTTTCAGCTCATAGAAACTGCTTCTGAAGCCGCCAAGATGATTTGTAATCCGAAGCGAGGAACATTTGCAGAGTATCTCTTATCAGCCGTGATCTAATGATTTTTCTTTCTATTTGGTGTTCGTCAAAAGTTTCATAAAACAATGCAACAATCCGCATATACAGGCAGACTCTCTAATTACACCAGTGATCGTGCTCAACATACAGAAACTTATTTGGCAACAAAGATTGATCAGCCGTTATGTTTGATGTAAATAAAGCATTCCGAGAACCAGATAATTGGCTAGTAAATCATTCACAGTACTACGAGTATATCTCTTATCTGCAGTCGTTTGTGTGTGTTATGTCGTCTATTCGTTGTAATTGCTAATAGATAACAGGAAATCAACACTGATGAATTAATCAATTTTAGAAACAATATTTCTTGTTGATGTGCGTTGTCAGATTTTAAGAAATGAATTAGTGCAAGATTGCAAATATTTGAGTGTTTTGTCCTCATTATTGCTTTCTCATCCAACCACCTGGGCTTATTCATTTTTTTCATAAAGTTGTGTTAACAAAAATTGATTTCGAAACTGGCCAGGACTACAAATCTCAATGAGAGAAATATCGGATACATAGTTGCATCAGGAAGTCCAAGTTTTGTGCTTTTGTTTAGCGCATCAGTACTATGACATTTTCTTGCTTTCACATTCGACAGCAGAAGGCTATTAATCAAAGTAGTATAAGTGGATTTAAAGAATGTAATATTAATAAGTCGCAGTTGAATATTTTTAATGATTGACGATTATCTTACCAATCACGTAAAATAATTGAAGCAGAAAATAGAATTCTGTAGAAAGATTTAATTTACAGTAATAGCAAATTAAATTTTTCAACAGCATTGCAAAGTTTTGCAAGCATTTCACGGTTTTCAATGTCAAAGTTCTCTAAATTTCCAATTTAAATCCTTCATAATTGCAATCCAAATCTGTTCCAGGCTTACTGTCTATTGCATCGAACTTCCGGCTTTCATATTTTTCTAATAAATTAAAGAAATTCAAAAATATTGAAGTAGGAAATTCGATGCAAATGGACAGTAAACCTGGAATAATTTCGCATTGCAATTATGAAGGATTTAAATTGGAAATCCTTGAAAACCGTTAACTGCTTGCAAATCTTCCATTGATGAATTATGAAAAAATTGACTATAAGATTAGAAACATGACTGTAAATTTTGATGTCCAGTAGCATTGTTTTAGAGGCTATTTCTGTATATCATTGATACTGGAAATTCATGAAAAAAAAGCTAGGAATAAAAATCAAGAATAAAGCTAGGAATTCAAAAATTTAATAATAAGTTACAAGCTGATATAGTGATGAATGATGAATGTTCAATCATTCATCACCATGTAACTTACAGAATTTTGGATTTTTAGCTTTATGCTTGAATCCGTTTTCCGTTGTCTTTTTGTACGCTGAAATAGTTGATAGGCAATCGATCAATTGACCATCAAGTAATGCAATTTTAAGCAAGTAAAAAGCAAATATAGAGCACGTTTTGAATGGATAGATATCTGTCATTTACTTCTCATAGAAGTTTGTTTAGAGTTTCTCCTCTCGTCCGAGTACCTATTTCCATGCATAAATTGGATCAACCACGTCTCCTTGAACGTCGAATATATTCGATCACGAGACTGCTAAGTGAGCGGAAACTGCATTGTGATAAGTTCGATTGCGTAGTCATAAGATCATCAGTAACTAGCTCTAATTTGTGAAAGTCGTTATTGGATTCTTTTGAATCTTATCACTAATTATGATTAAACGATTACTTGAACTTGTTTAATGCGGTGCGTGTTTATGTTAATGTTTGATCTCGACGTCATGCTCTGTCGGCAAAATTTTTCATGAAGATTGAACTAGCAATAGACTGAATTATTTATTAACCTGCTACTACACCATGAGTTTCCAGACTCCATCAAAATTGAACGACAGTCACCGTCGAAGCGCATCTAGCAACTGATGCTCGTGGAGACCTTCCCTTAAAAAATAGAAGAAGCAATGATTTTCAAAAAATAACTGCCAATTAAAATTGTGTATTCTAAACCCAATGAGAAATTTCCCAGACTGACATCTCCTGAGGATTCAATCGATAAAATCAAATATAATTTGGACGATTGAGATGCAGTCTTTTTCATGTAGGACTGTCATGCTCGAACCTGCGTGTGTAGCATTGTGAAGACAGTTCAACATATCGAAGGAGCATTCCATTTCGTTATTATGTTCCGTCGCTGGCTGAGTTGTCCTCACTGTAGTACGGGATTGAGACCTAATGTAATACACGCAATAGGACAGTGGATTAGGTGTATCTAAGGTTGTTTGGAGACTCCTAAGCTGAGGAAATCAAGGCAAATGTATTCCATCTGCATGAGTGCATACTTCCATTTTTTAATACGGTGCCTTTATGTCGACGCGGATGAGTACGTCCTGGTAGTGTTGGGTCACTGAGAATACCTTGTGTCTATGCATGCTAGATTTTTTCTTTGGGACATTAAATGACGTCCCAAAAATTCAGCTGATGCAGTGAACGTGTAGGTACGTGCACAACTTCTCATTATCGCAAAAGATCGAAAATGATGATTCGCATGTATACGTCACATTTGGCAGAATTTTTCGCAGCTCTTTGCTTTAGTTTTGAAATAGCTGTTTATTCCTGCGTAACTGTGTAATTCACTCAACATCATTCTTTGGATAAAACATATATTTTCTAATAAGCCATGCACCCATGTATGCACGCGCAGTGACTTTCTAAAGTTATAGATAAAGCAGTGATGGTAATTCAGTGAATCAAATGACACATTTCACTTGTTATGAGCAAAGCTTGGTCATTTTTAAATTTCTTGACCATTTCAACATTATCTGAATTATTGATACGCAATGTGAATGCTGGTCTGCGAAACACTTAAAACATGTCAAGTAGCTTTGCAATCATAATTTCATCTCAAAAGATTTAATTTCTGATAAAGATCATTGGCACAAAGAGTATGAGATTCAGACAGTGAAGAACTTCGCATGTAGGCCTACTTCTACGTACAAGGAGATGGACCGCAAAAATGTTATTGTCTCAGTCCACTTGGTTTTCGTTTTTTCCTTAAATTCCATCCACAGTAAGGCTTTTATCAGATCTCACGCTCTCTTCGAATAATCAAAATTGTTCAATGATACTTAATGGCTAAGCATTTATCACAGTGCATTTTATGAATCTTTCGTGCAAATGAATCTCTTCTATTCTGAAAATGTCGGATGAAATTTATGAATCATTGTAAAATCGATTTCCAGACATTGCATCAAATACATGTAGCTATGACAGAGGTTTTCATTTCACAATGTAGCATATGAAAAGAAAGTAACTATTTAGTCAAATTATCTAAATTATGGATTAAATCAAATATCCACGATACATGTATCTCGGGTACTACAGAAGTCATTATCCAGCCGTTATATACTGTGTCCTACTATATCTACATGCATGTAAATAATGAAGAATGAATATTTTGGTTAATCGTCATTTTGTGTACACAGTCACATATTGCATCCTACGTACGGAGACTTGAATATTATGTACTCATGGTCTGCCTGAATTTCAAAATTGAATTATCAGTTGCCAGTAACTATTGCCTTTGGTCCGTGAGTGAGCCAAAGATGGCACTAGTAGTACGGTCAGCTGCCCATATTTGAGCCATCCAGATATTTCTGTTGTAGAAACAATTTGGTCGTTTGTCGGCTGTAGAAACAAGTCTGAAACTGACAATTTTCTAAAAAGATCTACTACAGGCAGGTATCATTATCATTTAGCTTATTTACAAACAGATACTTCACAATTGTTAATGCACTCTAAGAAAGTTCCTGCATGTAATAATAATTATAAGTGGGGAATGTCCATGATTTAGAACATTTCAGAAACAAACCGAGTTTTAAAAACATCACATCTCCCGACATTCAACATCAGCTTAAAAAATGATTTTTTCAAATTTTTAACTGCATAAACATTTATTTCTGCAACTTTCTTAACATTTATTCTGAAATTGGTTGGAAACATAGCATATTTTGACTACGCCTATTGCGTCATAACGGCGTCAGATTTGATGTTGTGTAAGGTCTAAAACAAAACCACGAAAACCGAGGCACTGGCATTACTTCATTGAAGCATGAGTGCTCGTTGAGCTCCTTATTCAAGAAATTAAATTCGTCTCTGATGGCTAAAGCTAGGAAGATATCTTGTTCATGGTTCTCTAAGTTGCGAAAGCATTATACGTTTTCGACTTCCGGTCACGTTCATTGGATCAGTAAACAAAGATTAAATAATCGGGTATGATGAGTTCTTACGACATTCACTGACAACTTCATCAACTTGTTGAAGATTCTACCAAATATAGAAGTAAGGCTGATAAGAGCACACCATTCTTCAAAAATGTCAGTTTGTTTACTTAACTTTTACCGTACACCGAATCATCAGATCAGTCAACAGCGTGAACAGTGATTTCTCATAAAAGCATATCAAAAATGGTATTTTTGTTGAAATAATCTGATAATCTCAAATCTGATAGGAAGCTGTGATCTGAAATTGTACCTACGAGTTATGTTACTTGCATACTTTCTTTTAAAGATAGGATTTAAGGGACATGCTTAGAATTTCAGCTTAGTAACGCTGGATGATATTCTTATAAACAAATATCAAACGCTGCATGCATTTTCACCAGCTGACAACTAACCCTGACACCGTTTAGCTTTATAGACGGATACAAATTACAGAACTGAAATAGCTTCATTGTTGTCATGATTGATGCCACTTGACTGATACAATGTTGATTGTATCTGACGTATAATGGAATCTAAATTTAGCATTTTTGAAATAAATAAAAGCGACAATGAATTTTTCAACGTTATGCGTTCATATTCCATATTCCATTGAGCATTTTATTCCTTATGTGATTTCTCTGTAGTGAGCATTTAGAAGGTAGACCTAAAGACACTGAGATAACTAAACACGTTCATGGAAATAGCTATGACAACTTCCAAATAGTTTTTCGCATAAAGTACACGCGCCCTGCTGAAAGTGTGGTCATGAAACAAATCAATAGTTCATAAAACATCAATTGGTCATGAAACAAATCAAACCTTGATAAACGAACATGAGTCTTCAGTTCCAATTTTATTGTTTTATCATTTGACATTGAATTCCGCAGTTTTAGACGTAATTGTAAATGCAAATCAGTTTCTATTGTGTTGTTTTTAGCATGTATTCAATTTCTGTGGTTTTTGACGCAATTGCCAAGAATTCTTTTTGCTTTGACAAGTTCTCAATTTATGTATTTAATGGTTTTATCTGTATTGTAACTTTTCCTGAAGTCCAATAATGACATGAAATCGATCGACCAACACTTGTCTGTCGTCTTTATTTCAAGATGATCTCACTGGGTACGCAATCTCACAATGATTTCTCTGATACTGCTTGCTTTTATCGTCATGAATTTTTAAAGTTTCTTTAAATTCTAGAGCTAGCGTGTAATAATTAAGTTGTTCAAGGCATTTCTAGTCGTGTATGTATGTATCTTCAAGATAAAATGTGATCGAAGAGCTTTGAAAAATTCATTGTCACTTTTATTTATTTCAGAAATAAGATCAAAAAATCACTTTTTAAAATTTAGGATGCTCATCATAAGTTATCATTTCTTATTAGAAAAATATTTTGCTTTCAATTTTGAGACATCGCTGCAAATTTGATGCAGGTACTGAGATCAAGCTCACGTCAATGCTGCCATCGCTTGGAATTTCTCAAAATTGCTTTCGCTATCGACGCAATCTTGTGATCTGACCGGCGCTGTCATACACATAATTAATGGATTAGCGTTGAGATATGATGTCTATATAGTCCCCAATGAAAGACGAAACGCTAACTAACCGATATGAATGTTCTTCGTGCGAGAATGAATCAAAGGCCGAACTCATCTACTGTTCTGTTGTTTCATTGGAGTGAGATTTTCTGCTCTGTATTATAGTTGTGAATATTTTCGAGACTGATGTATAAAAGGAGAAACTCAGTGTTCCGAATAGACATTTATGAGAAAATTGGGATTCAATCAATGTAGACAATTATTTATTGCAACCTCGTTTCACTGGTTTTACTGACCCTCAATAGAGAGATTTATTGACGTGTTGAGAAAATCTCTCATGTAGACGTCGCCGATCTTGCTGAGGAATGTAGTTTTAAAGTCTGGAAAAATTGACTTTATGAATGTGAATGCCGAATATTATCGTCACTATATTTTCTTGAAATGATAGAAACCGTTTGTTTACCAGCGTGTTGTGTAAAAGATAAGCAGAAATTCAATGCCATGTGAGTGGCTGAACATTCAACTCAAGATTAAATGATATTTAGAGGCTATTATAAGTTCATTCACAATGGGAAAATTAAGATTTTTCATGTACCGTTTATCGAATTCCGAAACGTCGGCTTCAAATCTGTAGGCTGTATGTTAGGTTGGAGTGAATGGAGTCTCTTACTAAATTGAAACCTGAGGATCGGAGATTAGAATATTAATAAGAGAACCCTTAACTTCAAGATGAGTTGGCGAACTTTAGGCTCGATTATTCATAAACATTGCATTTTTAGTTGTCGTGTCAATACTCGTGCTTCTCGTGATGCAGATTTTCAGTGCCTCGTGTAACTGAAATGACCTTAAATTTTAACAAGCAGGAATAGCTAAGTTATTTCTTCTCCTTGCTAATGCTAGAGATGATTGTCAGTCATAACAGTGAAAAATGAAGGGCATCTGACAAGTAGTTCAGATGCAGTTCCCATTTCTCAGCCGAGGCTGCAACTCGATATTTAATTAATCTATTTGCAAAGCAGTTCAGATGTTATAAGCTTGGTGCGGATAATTTAGGAACACGCTTTAATCCCATAAGGCATTCGGATAAACTTTCACCGTTTGTAAGATAAAGTCATTTTGCAGAAAGAGATAGCTTCACGTGAGAATCCTTATAAGCGATTCATTTGCGATGCTTAACACACCTATACTAAGCTATCAGATTATGTCAGGGCATGTCTACTCTTCTTCCGGAGAACTCCACATGTTGAAAATCACTTAGAGTATATTAAAAGCTCGAACTTTCGACGGCCGAACTGCACGTCTTATTCGACGGACGGAATAAGCGATTTTCAACATGTAGAGTTCTCCGGAAAAAGAGTAGACACGATTATCGCACCTGAAACTATATTTTCATTAATTCATGTCAGGGTAATTTCAATTGTCGAGCTTCTGTCGCTGAATTAGGATTCGACTGATTTTGGTTACAAAACCACCTAATGTTTTCCTGCTGGATGTACTGATATTGATATTCCATTTACATGTATATGCTGTGAGTTTAGTGACTCAGTCGTCTGAACAACGTCCATTTCATTGTGGTAGGGCTGGAGCCCCGTGTGATCTCGGAGGTGAGAGGCAGACTTAGTTAGTATCACACTCACAGAATCAGATAACTCGGTTCCACACTAGCCTTTGTTTCCGAAAGTTCCACTAGTCCTTGCAAACTGAAATACTTAAGCAATCTAATTCTGTGATCGCACTCCTGACCCTATCCACAAAGGGATGTTGAGCACACCGACATCTCAGAAGGAGGCACGGTTTCTGTCTCTCTGTTCGATACATGACGTGCAACAGAATTAATTTATATTCATTCAACACATGAGACGTTTGTTCATTCCAGTGGTGATATTCATTTGTACTAGATCGCTCGTCTACGCGGTACAAATAGTAATTGGATATCTTAAATCCATCGATTTGACAAATTTTAAACATTTTCAATTTACCCGAACTTTGGCTACAAATCAACATTACGAATACTAATTATAATGTCGAAATGGATATATGCACTGAGTACAGAAGGATTTTGATAAGATTGATTTTTGCATGAAAATCTTGTATAAAGCTTGGATTTGCAATTCAGTTTACATCGAATGAAATAAGTAGACGTGAGATCAAATTGCCAAATATGTTATCAAAGATGATCATATATATGCGGTTGGTAGGATTTGAACCCTCAACCAAGCCAGGTCATTCAGCCATTGATCCACCAGCCACGGACGCTTTTGTGTGACCAAGTTGAGGAGGAACACGTCTTCACCATCACACATGCATTGACACAGCAAGTATGATCAATGAAGAGATATCTCGTCACGATGCGACTGCCTGTATCAATGACTAGTAGCGTAATTAGTACCTTGGCTACCTTCAAAGATGTCCTTTTTCGTTCATTAAATTTTCTATTCATGACTAATCTGCTGTTGAAGATGCACTTGTTGAGAGTACGAAGATTGAGTGATACCTAAAATTTAGCATATGGTGTTAAATTATGAAAAAACTAGCTTGTTTCACTAGAAGCTGCCATGATGGCTTGGAATTGATTGCAGAGCCTTAAGAAATGAACAAACCCTATTATGTGTGATCCCCATGTAGGCTACAGCTGTTAAAGGAAGGATGTTGAAGCTTCTGATGCTTTAACAAAGTGAGATTTATTTGTGTACCCATATATGCGTCATTATCTACATTTTTCGTATTTGCATTTGCTTTATAAATAGTGAACTAACTGACGTTGTTGCTCCTTATACAACTATACATGATTGTTAGATATGACGGATGCCGCTATATACAATCGAACATGTGAATGGATATGGCGCATTCCTAAACTGGGGCCTCAAGTCTTAATATCAAGACCTAAACGCTATTGAGTTTCATCTTCTATTCGTATATTCTAGACTTTCCTTTCCCTGCTATCAATTCAATAGAAAATATTTAGTACGTAAATATACAGCCACGGATGAAAGTTAATGATCTTCATCGTTTTTTTAAAAAATTAGTGAAATTGGTGTGTATCTATCTGATGTTTGATAGATCTATCATGATCACTTCAAGAATGTGATCATCCTTTTTCACGTGTATGTTGCACGCATGTAATTATTGTTTCAAGTCTTTGTTTGAAACACCAATGATCATTAACTATTAATCGTAGAAGCATTTGGCGTATTACACGTTTCAAAAAAATGAGTATTTAAATTTTTAATTCGACATTGCAGAACGTTCGGATTGAAAGTCGGGTTCTCACTCCACTCTACAAGCTTCTGTCGCTGTTCCAAGGTCCAAATAAATTAATCAAGAAGAGATACGATAAGCTATTGGATTATGACAATATGATGCAAAAGAAGGCCAAAGAGAGTGGACAAGTGAGTATTCTGAATACAGAAGGTTTTGATAGGAATTGTAGCATTAGCGGTATGTGAAAGGTGCGGTCCGCGCATGTCATGTCTTCAGCGATGACCAAAGAAACTTGCTTTATACAAAAGGTTCGAAAAAGCACGAAGCTTTGGTGGGGAATTATGAATAGATGAAGCTACCAGAAAACTGAGTTTCCTAAATGCATGTTTGCGAAAATATAATCATGCTAGCGCAAATATTTACCGATGTTCATTATCCAGACTTGTTTATGGAACTGAATTTTCCGTCCCATTCGGAAGGAAAAGTAGTTTTATTCCCATGGAATTCCCATGCACTCACTTGATGGAATTCTCGCCGGCCCTTTTTTGCAAACTCCGCATGGCCACTCTCCAGACTCTACTAGAGGTACCTTGCAAGGCGTCATGATTTTCGTCTTGTCAACAAAAATTCTTGTTGACCTAATCTAAGATGGGCCTACCTGTCGCGCACTGTTTTTGCATTTGTGATTTGTATTATTCCATGGGATAATAAGCCATATATGCAGCTGACACAATGTGTATGTAATTTTGCATTAATATTACATGCATTTCATAACTTCATAAGATTTTATGTCTTGAGGCAGGACTGCAGCATCACGCTGTTTGATAGCCCAACTGATACAGCCGGCCTACCCTGCTGTCACAGGAAAGTGGAAAAATATTTACGGAACAACAGTCAAATGGTGAATGCGGAGTTCTGTAGAGGATTTGTCACGATTTGTCATGTTATCTATGTTGTCAGGCGAACATGCCCGAAGTGTCTCATTACAGGGAGCAAAAGATGCTGGAGTGGATGATGACTATCGCTCACAACAGACAAAAATAGGAGATAACCAAGAATCCGTCGACGATATGATAAAGCCACATAATCGTCGCATCCACAATTCCAGGAATCACAATTTATGCGGTGTGCTCGACGTTGAACTCTTACGAGCTCGTTCTATTGTCCAACGTTGAAAATCACAAATATAAGATCACCGTACTCAAACATATTGAGCACACAATTATAATAAATCACAATAAGTTGATCTTCAATTTGTAAGTTTCTTAGCTGACGCAGGACGTAGTCATGATGAAACCTTCTCACAATTCATATTGATATGTGATTACCAGCTCAGAAGACACCATATACTCGAAGACACTTTTTCTTCATTTCGTCCATCGGTTGTTGTCAGTGTAGTTATCAACAGTTTGAGAATTGTTCTTCAACCGATTTATTCAGATAAAATACTGCTAAAGCACCTATGACCTAACCCTCGGCTTATTCACTGCTGATGATAAAAGAGGTGGTCAACATTTCACCTAGGGTTAAATCACACAGCTAAAGATGGGCAGTGGAGTCCGCTTGGCTTCGCTCTCTAAGACCTGACATTCATGTCCAGCTCACGTTTTTATCATTTACAGTGAGCAAGCCGATGGCGGAACGACTGCGGCACATTGAATTTATGACTTTGCCGCGTTTCATTTCAATAAATTGGTTGAAGAACAGGTTTCATACTTTTGAAAACTTTCCTTTTTCTCTTTTGATAATAGAAACGGGAACTTGAAGGACACAGGTCTCTTGACCGTCTAAGTTTAATATGCTCAGGAAAAGTATAGTAGCTTCCATTTGCACAATGTGTTTCCACACTGTCGAATGTCCTCATACAAAAGGATTGCTGTGCAGAGGAAATTTCAGATCTACATCCACGAACATTGTGAGAAATGGGTGTTGTAAAATGTTTATGTGATGACAAGCCTTATGTGAAATTATATCATAATTCAAAACGTAGTTTTTCCTGAGCCGAATACAAATGAGTGACGCGTGTGGTCTCCGTGGCACAGTGGTTAAGTGCTTGGCCTAGCGATATTTTGGTCCAGAAAGTTTCATTGGAAGTCGTCAGGAAGGGCATCCGGACTGAAAGATCACAACGCTCCAGAAAAGTCTGACTATGTCAGTACCGTCCAAGCCCCAGTATGGGGGAGTAGCGACGTTAGACCATCATTTTTTCATTCAACGTTTATTCTAAATGTTCAATGTTGCCACGGATTGCTTCCCCTAAGAGGAAATGAATTATAAGTAGCAGCCATATCAAATAAACATTAAATTGTGATGTTTATGAACTTCCAGATAATTGTGTGATAAGTCCTGTGTTGTTTACCAAATGAAGCATCACGTTTTGTCTATAACATATCCAATTAGCATAAGAATCGTGTAAAAGAACAATGTCGTTAGCGCATTGTCAGAACACAACAAAAGTTCCGTGCGATTAGTACTATTGATGACATGTCTACGTGATCTGATAGAAGCAAGTTTAATTGAATCTCGGGTCACATGAGCCGGGCATTTTTGAACAGATGTCCATTATTGGCAATTGTAGCTGCAATGATTCCTATTTCGTGACACCGCAGCTTGTCTACTTTCGCTTAGAGAAAGGGTGAGAACTCGAAAAGCGTTTCGAGTTCTGACCTTTTCTCTAGGCAAAAGAAGACAAAATTCGGTGTCACGAAAATATCATGTATTTTCAGGAGAGAATTTATCTCTTGATTTTGGTTTATATATTTGAACATGGTCCTCCCGCTTGCTGCCATAGCAATATGTTTTTCTTGAATTGTGCAAGCATGTGCACTGTGGAGTGCCTTGCGTAAGAGATATGGTATCCAATTATAAAACAGAACAATGTGTTTCCATCCTGATGAGAGGCCTATAAAGCCAGATGTTGGATAAGCATTAATACAAAACTACATGCATCCAATTGCGATGTCTGTTTGTGACAATACCACATTTGCTGATAATTTTTACTCGGTTCCGATTACAAAGAAGCTTTTTCGTCTTGGCTGGTGGAGAAGTTTTTCCTCATCTTCCAGAAACTCATACCGTCGTGGCGAAATAGTCGCTCTATGGATGCTGAGTACTCGGGCACGATATGTAGCTCATGTGCTTAGCCTTGTTCAATTATCGTGCCGCCAAAAGTTCATTGGAATTCGAGAATTTCAGAATTCCTGTAGTTCTGCTACAAGGCTGCATACTCTGTTCCTTTTACTTGTTTGCTCACCAGCCTCTTCGTCGCTGCGCCATCAGTACGGTATAGGTATTCGAATGGATCACCTGACATTTGTCGATTACATACCACATTGCTCACGGGTTTGGACTTTCCTGCCGTAACTGGCACAAGAAGAAGCAAGTTCAGTACAAGCACTGATGTGAACCGTTGGGTTGGCACTTCATATTGTCACAGCGTGTCAACTTATATTTTCCTCCTTAATCTGTCAAATCTTTCTTGTCTTTGAAGTTCTCCATGTGGTAAACGCACCTGAGTAATCAGAAGCAAGAGCCTTCGTACGTACATCGTACTTGACTATCGGTGAACCTAAAGCTTGCTCACTCAACTTTAATTGACCCTTTTCCTTCATGCAATTGTTTATGAGTCAAAAGCCTTATAACAAAATCCGCATGCCAAAAATGTAGTAAGTCTATTTTTTCATCAAAAAAGGTTTTCGCGTTAATTATGCCTTTGTTGTAAGATAGAGGAATATCCTTATAGACTGTAGATTTCTCACGTAATTGACTCGCACCTCATTTTCTGCTAGTCTCTAGAAATTCCATCGCATATGTTTACATTCACACAAACCAGACATCATAATTTCTTTCGATGTGATAATGATTTTGAACTGTGTGACTTTGACAACTGAGTCGTAGGAATGCAACACCCATTCACCGTCGACGTCCACAGCATCGCAATATTGTTGAAGGAAGCGGCGCATCAAGCTGTGCATCATAGCAATCGAATAAGACGCAATCATAGACGCTGGAACCCAGGAAAAATCCCCTTAATTCACAAGAAATACTTCAATAAAGCATACCAGTTCAGTCGAAAAGAAGCCACTTTATTGCTTCGGATCTTTATATATGCATGTCGACAGCATTGTACGCACATTAATAGGAGATATTGTCCGCTCTCCAATTAGGTAGATGATAACTATGGTTGTACGTGTGCTCAATAGACGTCAGTGTCATTTCAAGATGTTTCACAGGCGTTATCCGGCCACTAGTCGATGCAGATTTTCGAATTGAGTTCACTATTGCTTGGGGTTTTGTGATGTTTCATTTTAAGTTTAGTTAGGTATACAGCGAACCATTGCCGCATCAACTTGGAAATATTTAAGAAATCTTCGCTATTTCCATGGACATCCATACCTGCGCATTGCCTTGCAAGAAGCTGATAATTTTTCTCCTAGATGTTTGATCTCAATCTCTATTCTCAGTCATCAGACATGGAGCAAACATTCATACTGAAAATTTGCAAATGTCTAGACAGCAGGTTTTGGAATTTTATTGACGATATACTCATTAATAACAAAAATTAAAGATCTGATCAATTATGTGGTAAACGTAAAGAACGATGTGGTTAACGAGCAAAAATCCTGCTGACTGTGCTGTGATTGTCCAATGATAGTTGCTGCCGTCTTTGGATGGAATGACGAGAATGCATACGTCGGTATTCGGAATGTCTGCTTCACTCAAGTTATCGACGACGAAGGGAAGATGCTGAGAATCTCGTTAGTAGCAGTAAGAATTGGATAACATGAGCTACGAATTTGTTGACATTCCAATCGACGTTGATACTCGCCTGGCGTCATAAAAACTGCGATATTGAATTATTCATGTGTTAGGTGTCGAGGGCGATAAAACCACATTGTGACATTGAAATCTAGCGTTATTTTGACTTTGCCTTCAAAATATCATCATAATGATGGCGTTGAATTGAAACTTTCATCGATGGTTTATTCTTCACTTGCTAAACTGAAAAAATTGATTTACTTATTCATAGAATGTCCTGAACTTGTCTTTCTTTTGTTTATTTTTATCTCAATAGCACTATAGTACTTAAATTACTCAAGCTTATTGACATCGCTTAATTCAGATAAGCTCTTCACATTGGGAATGGACTTTACTCAGCCATTGTGTGATGCCTTTATTTGACTTTGATGGATTACGCATCTGTGTTTCATGTGCAAATATCCGTGTCTAAGGATAATTATAAGGGCAGTCTGTGATGTTACTTAGATAGAGAATGAAGTGTAAAGCACTTCAAAGCAATGCGGATTTTATTCGACAAATGTGACAATAATAATTGTTATCATTTGGAGGATAGGCCTTCGTCGTCTGCCATTTTATGAAGGAAAAGTGACGGAAATGAAACCGAACGAATCATTTCAGCAGCGTCGCTGCCACGTTCAAGTGATTACAACGTCGAACTGAGGACAATCAAGTCGTCTGTCAGAGTGTTTCATCTGCGATTTATCAAATAAAGAGGAAGGACTCAGCTGTCTTGAACTATTCCTTATGCGCCATTCGTGTACGAAACTCCCGGAGACTTAATGTTTGATTTATGGCCTCGTGAGGACAGTGTGGTCGATTTTCGGCATGTAGCGGTTGTCGACCGTCACGAAACTGCCAAGTCCATAAGAAACGCTGAATTCGTTCAACTGACAGTTTCTTGATGAGTGACTGATCATCCGAATAATCATGAGTCGTGCAGTGTTTTTTTGGTATGACTAGGGCAATTTTTTCATGATCCAAAAAATCGAAGCAATATGACCTTAAAAAAGGCTTTAAATATAACCAAATATGACTTACGAAACTCAAAATGTGACCAAAATATGACCTAAAAATCTTAAAACATAGCAAAAATTATGTTTCCATTTTCAGGCAAAGAGTTAAAAAGCTCAATTAAAGACAAATAATACGATTTGTTTCAAACTTTTACCACCCATTTACAGCTTGTTGTACAAAGCAGTAATGTAATTTACTTCATTTGATGTTTGAATAAGTCTGTCTTGGGATAGAGTCTTGGATAAGAACGCTCTACCGGAGCAACAGTTGGCTGGCAACAAGAGATAGACGACAGACGAGCGAATCCTGGCGCTGCCGGTAACAGCCATATTTGTAGGCAATGTATGCATTGGAACTATCCTCAGACTGCATCGCGCTGCTTAGAAGACCAATACTGCGTCATTCTGCAAGCATCGGTCATTTCTATATCTACTTCCCGGCAACTTTAACAGTCTAAAACTACAGCAAAATGACCAAAATATGACTAAATATGATGAGACACAGAAAATATGACAATACTACCTTACCCTAAATATATGACAAAATATGACATGTCATAAAAACATTGCCCTAGGTATGACCAATGCGCACTTTGAGAGGAAACAGCGTTAGCAAAGCCAATCATTATCAGATACTGAGTTCAAATGCTCGATTTTTGTATCGTAATTTTTTTTCGATATTTTCGATTTGTAAAGTTTTTGTTTTTGTTTCGATTGTAAAGTTCATCTATTCACATTTTTCAACAGTGGATTTCGTCATCACATGCTTCCCGTTGTCAAAATGTTCTTAAATTTCTAGCAGATACAAATATCTAAATGATTTTTCAATTTATTTGCGATGATCGTAAGTCAACAGTGAAAAAATGAAGGCCATCTGAGAAGGACTTCTTGTTCGAGAGTAATTAGTTCCGATACTTTTGGTACATTTCACGTACATATTTAGTAGACCTTTATCATTATTGAATATGAGGATCAGATAATGGAGATTTCCCTTGTTTCCAGTGTTCGCGACTCATGCAAGAATCATTGGATCAGGCTGAAAAGATCTACGAGGCAATGAATGATCAACTGAAAGAAGAATTGCCGGTCCTTAATCAGTTATCCAACCGTCTTCTGCATGAATGCATCGGCAACTTTGTACAGATCGCTACGCAATTGGCGGATAACATGCTGGTTGAGATGAGGCCTGTTCTCCAGGTATGATAATCCGTTGCATCTTAATGAACATTGTGTTAGCGTTTTACGTTGTCACATCGCTTATGACGTGAGAATGCTAGACTACAAGCCGCCTAGGAGTTTGTTATGACATGCCGCCATTTTCGTTTCATTTCTAGTCAGTAAAGTGATATGATAATGCATTTGGAGCCGATTTGAAGGCCCCTTGTTAATTCACATCAGAGTTATTTGAATGAGCATCTCTCCCGTAGCATTACTTTAAAGGCTGCATCCTCAAATGTATTGTTTTCATTCATCAAGTGACTTCATGATTTAAACACGGTAATGCGTGCTTGCCTGAGGTGTCGCATACAAGGCTTTTGTATACTTTTAGAGCCGATTTCACGAAGCGGTATTAGCTTACTCTCGGTAATAACTTGTTGAGAATCAATAAATTTACTCTCATGTGGCTTTCACGATGCGGTGTTAGTTACTACCGGGATTACTCGGGAGGAGCAATTTCTTTACGCCCGGTAGTAGCTCTACAAAATCAATAGATTTACTACCCAGATTTACTCCCTCAAGAGGGTAGGTATAACTCTGCAAGTGAAGTCAAATGCGACCAGTTTCTTTAGTCGCTGCTCGAAATGGAAGGTTATGTCTTAATGAAGCGTGCCCTGAGAAGGGAGCGTGTCTTCCGTGATCGAAATAATCCATTTGATTGTCATGACTAGACAAATTTCCGATTGCGCTATAGATTGACAAAGTCGTGTGTGAATACACTTATTTCTTCTATAAGGGGAGTCATTACATCTTCTACCCGCCGAAGCTTGGCAGTGTCTCCAGAACAACAAACTTTTACATTTCTTCGTTTCTTGGCGACCGACCAATTTTATCATGAAGTGGGTGACATTCATGGATTTTCTTCATCCACCATGTCAGAATCATTGTGCGAGTATCGAATGCGATTGCAGCATTGAGCTCAAGATACATAAAAATGCCGGAATCTCAAGAAGAAATTGATTCAACAAAAATGGATTTTTACCGGATTGCAAACTTTCCCGGTGTTTTGGGAGCAATAGATTGTACACATGTGCGTCTCGTATTTAATGTCCCCCCGCAGAGATGTTAATCGGCATCACTGGTATTCGCTCAATGTCCAAGTTGTATGCGATGCACGCTGCAGAATAACCAACATAGTGGCCAGATGGCAAGAATCCATTCATGATTCAAGAATCTGGGATAAATCTCGAATACGCATGGATTTTGAAAGCAATCGTTATCAAGGATACCTTCTTGGAGATAGTGGATATCCATGTTCACCAAAACTCCTAACTCCACTGCTTCGAATCAATAACGATGCTAAAGGACGTTATAATCATGCTCATATTCGTACACGCATGACAATTGAAAGACTGTTTGGACAATGGAAAAGTCGATTTCCTATTCTCAAATATGGGTTGCGAATGAAGCTTTCCAAGGTACCACATCTTATTGTTGCAGCTGCTGTACTGCACAACATTGCAGTTAGCGATGGCGATTCAAATTTCTTTGATGACAATGAAGAGATTCTACATGTAAATACTGGTGATGATCATGTCTATAGTGTCAATCAAGCTCACGGAAATGTTTTTCGTCGAAGACTTATTGAACAAGTGTTTGCTTGAGGAACACATGAATGTAAATCAAACCATCAACTTTTTGCCACAATTTCAATGGAATGAGTAGGGCTACAGAAAACTTTTTTATCTCTGGAATTGCCTGCGCATCTGGATCTCTAATAACGGGGACATTTAACTATTAGTTCAATAAAAAAGCATTTCCAGCTCAACAAGCCTGCTTTTGGCTTTTTGGCATCGGTATGACAATCTAGCATAGCTTAATTGTCTCGCTTTTGCTCGCTCGCTCGTTTTCTCTCTTTCTCTTTCTCTCTCTCTCATTGACCCTTTCCTACAGTTGTGAGATCTAATAACATCTCTGAATAAATTATGTGCATTCTCTAACTTTTGCTTAAGGGCTTGTTGGCCTGTGAGTTTTAGGGGCACTGTTGATGAATATCGGCTATTTGAAATTATGTTCATTCGTAAAACCATACAAAAATCCCTGAAAATTCATGTTATTTAAGAATATGTAAGCACATTATCATGATTCACTGGTGCAATCCTTTTCACGATAATAAGAGTTCGGTCAATGTAGAAAAATCATCATATTTTGAAATTGGCTGTTCTTGCCTTTGATTTATAATGAGTTTGCGCTCAGTGACATAAAGCATTTCAGCTAGTGATGCAAAGCTACATAACAGAATAACAGAATGAATTGTTTATGTAATGTACACATTATACATATAGGCCTGCACAAGTGCACAAAACAAGTTCACAAAAGCTGTCTAATTTCCAAAATCGATGTCTTATTCGACTGAAAGCAGCTGCTGTAGGAAACCACTTGTCCTTCTCAGGCTCGCACTGTCTTGATCGGATTCTCTTGGCGGCATACATCTGCATGCCGAGTTCGTCAATTTTTCCAAAGCCTGAAAAAAGGAAAGCATTTAAGACGGTTTGCATGCATTTGTTAAAGACACATATACTGACCTCAGCAATTTGCTCCAGTGCGATCGTCTTCTTCCTTTCAACCTCCAATCGATCTCTTGAAATGGTGTAGAAATCAAGAGTCGATGGGCGCTTTGAGATACGATCCCTTGTCTTTTCCATTGATGCATTCGAGATTGATGCCAATACCATTCCTGATGACTCATTGTCCTGCCTGTTCTCGATTTCTGGGTCATCATCGCTACCATCAATATCAACCTTTGAGCCTGAATGAGTTATATCAGCATCTCCATCGAAGCTGCAGTCAAGTGGCTCCAATTCCGCACCTATTATTTCCGATATTTGTTCATCGGAGACGGACAGACTTGGTGCCATATTCACACCCCCACCGGTCGCATGTGTCTCTTGTTTGATATGTGTAATGTTCTTCTTCGTTTTTGACTTTAAGCCTTTCCACAGGATCTTCAGCTGAGAAGTTGATTTCGTCGTGTTTAATCCACTGTTGAAAGCATCTGTCAGGTCACTCCATGCCTTCTGCTTCTTCGTCAATGTCTTCAAAGACAAGTCTTTGCTTTCTATAATTCGATTTGATCTAATGAAATCGATCAAAAACTGATGGTGGGCAGCAGTGAAGTTTTCACTTCGTTTTCTAGCTGACATCTCAGTACCTGTACTGTCGCCAATTTTGTTGAAAACATCACAATCTCCAACGATTCATTCAATGCATGCGACGGTCTATTGGTATATTATTTCAGCCAATGAGTTGGCACACGACTTACGCCACTGTATTAGTAACTCTAATGGCTTGTTAATGCCGCTTCATGAAATCGACTTTACTTCCCGGTAGTAGCTACTCCAGGTATTAGTGCTACTACCGGTAGCGGGTAATGCCGCTTCGTGAAATCGGCCCTTAGTGTGTGCTTTAGCTAATTCTTGACATAAGTAAGTTTCAACTTCAACATCAGCTGCCGTTCTTTCCTGTCAGTTAGAGATAATTGCGATGCACAAGAATTTCAGGGTATTTAAGCTATTGCAGAGGATCCTAGGTTTACCCGCTTTGATCCTGTTGCTATTTCGTAAATATCACAATGTCTTGCGTATCAAGTGATATTTCTCAGATAGTGATTAATTGCCATCCTTGGGGATCATGCACATATTACGTGATACCAAATCTACGAAATTTTAGCCCCCCCCCCCTCCCTCTTGTGATGCGGCGCGATATATCCTGTGAACCCCCCTCACATATCACGTGATGTTCTGGTATAGCACCCCCCCCCCAAAAAAAAAGATTCCATGATCTATTCTAAACATATATTTGAATTTTGTTGAATATATGCCATACTTACTACTTGTTTTTGAATCTGTGATCAGATAGACAGCTAGAGATCGGTTGAAGATAGAACAACTTGTAGGCTACATGCGAATTAAGAAGTAAAAACATCAATTCCTATGATAAATGTTTTACTTCGAAGCTGCAAATTATACAAAATTTGCAGTTTTAAGGAAATTCTGCTTCGATATGCGACGCATAATCTGGTGAGATTGGACGATGGTGAGATGAGCGACGTCCAAGTCTTTATTTTTCATGTTTCAGACTTTGTAAAATTCATACCCATTTTTAAACATAATTGTGTATGAGCGCATGCTATGCTTGACTTTCTATTTCCGCAGTGGTGATGCAGTAATAACTGCGAAACATCGTACTGTGCATGCATGTAGAAGGAATTCTAGAATCAGTTAAACTGACGAAGCTTTACTCCTCCACTACTGTTTATGACTGAGACTAATCAATGCTAGAAGCAATGTTGTTGAACTGCGTGCATTGTTTGTGTATACTATTTTGGTAATGCGTGTATCAATCGACAAGGAATTGTAAAAACCTGCTTGCTTTTGTCAAAAGTATTTGTAATTTTCTGCAACTCGGAAAAATTAGACATCAGCTGTATGGCCCTGGAGACGAAGCCAATAATTTTGTCACTCGTCTTAGTATGCAGCAGAAACCAAAGGAAGGCCAGAATTGTCGGCAGGGATGAACAGGAGATAAGCAAGTCGAAGCTCTAAACTACCTGGGAGTGACCTTGAGTGAAACAGCGTTGAGGGCAAGAGATAAAGCTGCGTGGAACAAATGGAGAGAAGTGATCAGAGTCATAGCGGACAAGAGAAAGCTGAAAGTTAAGATCTACAAGACAGTCGTGAGACCAGTGCTAATGTATAGAGCGGAAGTGTGGGAGATGAGGAAGAAGGAGACAACAGAAATGAAAATGTTGGGACGGATTAGAGGTGTGCCGTTAAGAAACAGACTGACGAGCGAACAGACCCGAAGGGAGCTTGGAGTGGCTAGCTGGAACAGGAAGAAGAAGTCTTAGTCGCAGACTGTTGACACAAACGGGAGCGACATTCACAGATGCAACAACATTAATCAGTGACATAATTTCGATATCACTTGTTCGGGCTAATGCTCAAGCTATCATCAAGCAAAATACTGCCTGTGTTGGTCGATCAGAGATCGAACGATCACTCATGACTTTTCCTTAACGTTTTTCTTTTTCTTTTGATTCTTTTCATGTTTTGCAGTTTTTTATTACTTTTTAAAATTTTGCTTGTTGACTTTCATACATGTTGTTCGAAAAACATTGCAGCTGATGTCAAGTGGTAAGGCTACAAAGTTCAGGCTAGTTTTAAAAAACCCGACTTCGTAAGGACCCTGATGTTAAAAGGCATTTCACTGACGTAATTGGAACGAAGACGCGACTCAGATAGATACATGCGTGTCAGTATACGCATCTCAGCAACAAAGTTCTGTGCTCTTGTGTCTTAGGGAAATAATAACCCAAAGTTCTCGTCCATAAAACGCTGCTGGACGTTTGGATAGCGCTCTTTCGCATCAGGTTTCAACGTAAAAAAAGAAAGGAAAATGTTGAACAACCGTAATATCAAGAATGCTTTGTCAAAACCAAAAAATTGAAGTTTTAGATACTCAGTGCTTCAGCTGATGTAGACCCTGTCTTAAACCATTTCATGAGCATTTTGTTTAGCCAGAATGAAATCTGACGGTGGTCTAACTCGGATAAAAGGCAAACTCACTGACAAGATAAGATCAGAATTGCTTGATTTGCCTCGCAGAATGCGGCGAGCACATCACAACATGTACATAATTGAAGATACATAGATCAGGAACAATATTTAACAAATGAAGAAGAATATCTGCTTGTCTTCATTCTCGGTCGACGTATGCTGCTGTGAATTTTTCTCGTATTTCTCGTAAGTTCATGAAGCTCAAAGAACTGTCTTAGAGGATGCTCAGAGTGTTTTGACACTTTATTGAGTAGTCTTTTGCATACATTGTCACCTGCATCAAATAACTTGACCTGTCAATCATCTTCACCAATGATCCGCATGGCCCTCCTTTCAACATTGTTGAGTCTTTTGCGTGAATACATTGGGATGTTACAAAAAAGCAGAAAAAAATAAAGTTGGACGAATAAAACTATTTAACGATGTCAATTTGTGTAGAACAGCTTGGCCTTCAGACTGTCGAAGTGCCTGAGTGTTGTCGCTGTCATTTAAAAGGTTAGACAGCCTTCAAGTCTCACAGATCTATTTACTCGTATCATAGTTTTTAAGAATTTCTCCTGTTTTTGCTGTTGAGATCTATTTTCAAGATTCCACTTATTTTTGGGGATTGCTCAATTTAACCGTATTTTATTGGTTTTGAGTTAGAAAGTGAAGTTATCGAATTGCAGAGTCGACGCTTTATTTTATATTACCCACTCATGCTTTGCAGGAATTTCTCCTATTTGTTCTACTTCGGCGGAGTAAGAAATCGAAAGAATCAATTTGACCAAACTAAACTGTATGATTTAGTTTCGAAGAGAAGCGTGTCTTTTCCGTACCATAAAATACTTTTGTGCATTGTTCCCATCCTCGGCTAGAGAAGGCGAAGCCGAAATTCGATGGCAATTAATCGAATTCCAGATATCTTCAAGAGCTCAGGCACTGCTTCTATAAAAGTTGTCGGAATTTGACAAATGTTTTTTATTATTGATTTCAATTCAAAAAAAGAGAAAAATTAACGAAACTTGAATTGTTAAAACTTTTTCACTAGAACAAATAAGCGGCTTCACTGGCCTCGTTTACAATATTTTTTAATACTAAACTTATTCAACTTTCTTTGCATCCTTGCTCGCTGTGAAACCTGTCTATAGCACGTCTTGAAATGACAAAAACTAGAATTGAAGCAAATGATCCACAGGATTGCGGTTTGTCTTATTCTATTTGATGGATTCTCTTAGCGATTGTCATTGAGCCGTAGTGATAGCTATAGAGAAATTCTTGATAGTAGACAGAAGGTATTTTTGGAAAACAAAATTGAGTGACAGACGAATTTCCTCGTATTATTCTGTCGTAGGATGGAACTCAGTTTGAAGAGTTACATCTCATTATCCTTTCGGAATGACGATAATCCCTGCGTCTGACTATGGTAAGAGTTTATCAGCGATCGACATTTCAGTACAGTCCTAACTCCTGAATCATCATCCTGAGTAGATCAGAAAATACATTAATTGATGGGATTCACCAATGTTTCTGCTGTCCTTAGCTATACATTGTAGTTGTTAAAATGGTGTAGAGAGTGGTGTTCTGCGCTCTTGGTGTGAAATTTAGAAATTTCACTTTACTTGACAGTGATACTTTTAGTCCAGATGCCGATTTTCACTGACATTCTGTGGACTCGACCATGCGACCTTCAGATCGTTCGGCCAAGCATTTGACCACTGTGCCACGGAAGCAACACAATGTAGCAACAGTGTATAGTGCCTTGTTACCTCATTCACAGTTAGAAGATGTAAACCCAATACTATCTGTCGCATTATCATTTTTAGTTTTCTCTGTCTGGTGTTTGAATTTTGAAACTTCTTGCATTGACATTAGAAAAATATTGTGATTTCTTTCTAGCCTGACGATAGCTACGGATAGTAGCTAGAATATATAGCTGCTCAAAAGTAGATTTATCTTCTGCACCTAGCAGAATAGGCTCTTTCAAACTATTGATAAATGATACCTAATTCATGTTTCATACTATGTACGTATGCTATTGTTCATGGAGGCCTATACATTTCATTTACTGTTGTTATCAAGTAATTTTTTTGCCTTTAATTTAGGATTTCCAGTTTCATTTTGAATTTCATGTTATGAAAAGTCATAATGCTCTGTATTAAACCGGTCGCAGCATTAATGGAATTGCAATAAGAAACAGATTTCCATCAGATGTAGTCTCATTTGAATAAGAAACCGAGTCCGCAACCCTAGATTAAGTCAGGGAGTCAGGGAGTCATATCTATTTTTAGTACTCCCTGATTAAGTGTACGACAACATGGATTGTGAAAGTATTTGAATATTCAAATTTTCGAGTCAGTTCGCTGATGGAAGCGCGGCTGCTCACTGCAAGGATCATTAAGCTGACATAATGCAAGAGTTCCTTGTATATGTGACAAATACTTTTCTAGGTGAATGAGTGTTAGAAAGGGAGTGTCAGACTTGCATGATAATTCTTCAAAATTGTTGTGTCTACTTCCGTTGTTTAATTAATTATTGTTCAGTCATTAGTTATACACTCAAATTTAAGTAAGCATTATGAAGTTAATGCGAAACATGAATGTTATCATGTATCATTTTGTAGAGAAACAAATACATGGTGATCAAGACAGGAGAGTCGATAGAAATATCCTTCCTGGCGACGAGTTAAATGTCTGACGTGCTTCAGATACAGATGGTGCGAGTGCTTCAGAACAACATTGAATTCGCACATTATCTGCGTTTAGATATCAATCATCATTTGCACAAAAGCTTAAGGATTGAGCGAATTCCTATCATGACCAGACTAAGATCCATTTTATAGGAGTGACGTCACCACTACTTCGTAGATTTCTTATTACCTTGAAATCATCTTCACATTATGTTATGTTAATGTAATGTATAAGTGTGTACACAAATAATTTGCTTAATTTTTGGATTTATCGTTTTTAGTGAATTCAAAGCTGAAGACAGCTGTAGTATTTGCGGTGGACCTGATAAAGCTATTTCACTGATTACGAGAATATAAGGAGAACAAGCCATCGCAAATCTCTACAAAACAGAGCCATCAGATATATTTTGCGCTTGCCTCTCCGTACCCATCTCGGTCGGACTCATTATGATGAGGTTAAGCTCGAGCTGCTGTCTGTTCGTCGTGCTCGTATCATTGCAAGCATAGCCTATAAAATGATTAACGATACTTGTCCCCGTGCTTTTCTCTTATATAAACCCTTACAACGTCAGCTCAATTACAACCTCAGACAAACCTACTATCAGCTGCCTAAAAATATGCAGCCCACTAATCCGTCATCCGAGCGTTTTCGGCGGGCACCTTTATCCCTCACAAGTGGCATTATAACATTCTTCCCCACTCATCCCTACAATCATGTTCCCTGTCAGCTTTTCAAACCCACCTGAAGAAATCCCTTGCCTCACATGTTTTGTGTAATTTTCCGTATCAGTCTTAACTCTATGTGTGTATCCAGTGTCTTTGCTCAATAATGTAATGTGTGAACCGTATAGTCTTTGTATGTATGTTGATAAGTACTTCCTATCAGTACTATTTTCAACATTATTTAACACGTGCATTCGCTCTGTGCTGGTGTATCCAAGCAGTCTTGTAGTTGTACATCTTTACAACGGCATATATTTGCCATGGCTAATAAAACGTTGATGATGATGATGATCGATCGATCGTCGTTCAAACATATTACCGTGATTGTTTCATTTTATCATTCTTCAGTAGAGACGTATCACTATTTAATACTAGGAACAAGGAAAACCGTAGAAGAGGGGCTTCTCTCTTCTTACAGTCAAGTTCTGTTTTTGATCCAGGTTATTTTTCGTTTTTCCTCAGCTATGAACGTGATGCAGTGGATCTCTAAAAATCGCTCTTATGTTCTGAGTCAAATTAACAGCATTTCATCACCAAAATCTTCAATGAGATATTGCAGAATGCCAGTTCTCCTGGGCATCTTCAGTCATTCTATACATGTGTGTTATGAGCTAGTTTATACCTTAATCGTATAGCGAATCATTTTTGGACGAACTCTGACATATCTACGACTGTCAAGGAATTTGTATAAATGAATTGTTAAACTCTGTAGACATTTTTCTACTCTATGTCCAGACGAACCGGCACCCTCCAATGTCATGATGATATGCCGGTCGGCTTAGGCAAGGTATATAACAGCATAGCAGCCTGTTGCAGTGCATAAACAGATTCTAGACAACTTGTTCAGACATTCTGGATGTCACAAGCTAGTTTGGGTCTTATGGAACCGTACACACTGACAAGTCTTAAAGGAGGAAACGCAGCGTCTATTATACATGCCAGGGAATTTCTGGAATCTGCGGAAAATTTTCTTTTCTAAAAACTTGCTATGTCAGTGTTGCAACTTAAAGTGGTAATTCAAAAAGGTAGCTATTTAAACAGCAATATGCAGATTTGTTAAAAGGCCATTTGTAATGAGCGTAGAAAATGTGTTCAGAATCCAATGTTTGTTTCAGTATTTACTTTTATGCGTGTCTGTGGAAAGCCAATGAATATTGATTACTACTGTCGAAATCAATCAATAGGATAATAGATTTCCTTACGCCGATGATGTAGAATTGTTGATACCTTTATACAAAAGCAATTCTGACCCCTCGATATCATTGAACGAAGAAATCGACAATGCTAGGCAGTGGACCGAAAAAATTATCTTGTACTCAACATGAATAAGACAAAGTATTTATATTTTCGAAAGTCAAATGCTACCACCACACCAAGTTTGTCCATTACTGAATTTACTCAAATGAAGTTTCTCGGCGCAACATATGATTATGAGCTGAAATGGACACCACACATAAACCATATTTGTAAGAAAGCAAGTCAACGTTTATACCTTCTACGAGTATTGAAGAACATGCTATCCAAAGAAGATCTATTTCAAGTTTATAATAACTATAAGATCTATTCTTGAGTATAATGCTCCAGTGTTTGTTGGCTTGAGTGAGTCGAACTCTTTTTCTATTGACAGAATACAAAAGCGTTGTCACAATGTTATCTGTGGCAAACAGTCAATGCTCTTCACTACCTTGGGTCTTCGACGGATGAATCAAGCTGAGAAATTGTTTCTAAACATCATGCAACCAAACAATGTGCTACATGATCAGTTTCCTGAATTTTTTCAGCATCACAAGTCCCAGCTGCTGCTACCGAAAATAAACACAATGCGTCGTGCGAAGTCTTCTTTCCAAGCTGTACAAAAGAATACAACAAAAAACATTGAATTTTGCCGTATTATATGCAGCAGTTCTTATGTCTTGACGCTTGATGACGTGCATAAATTGTTGTCTTGTATTTTGCTTCAAAATGTAAAGATGATTTCCATTCACTTGAAAAAAAATATATACAGAGATATACATATACATAAGATAAACTCGTGAATAATTTTGCTTCTCTGTATATACTCTGAATTCGTCACTATCGTCAAACATTGTCACAGAATCCACCTTCTGGTTGAGTGGACAATTTGCTGTACGGAAGATCAATCAATTTTGGTCACCACTATCGAAATTAGGCAATAGAATCGATTTTTCCAGAGAAATCTCAATGAATAGTTTTTGTAATTCGACATTCGTGATCAATGCTAAAAACTGATCCAGAATCCATTGTTCTTTTGAGTGGACATTTTGCTTTGATGAGAAACTTGTTTTGGAACTCGATATGATCGTTTGTCCCAAGATGTGATTTATTATCAATTTATCAGGTGGTGCAGATGAAATTTGAATCAATCAATTTTTTCGATTACATTTTCAATTTAATGATCAAGTGACACCGAAAAAGCTCGGTGCGAGGTGTGCATGAGCATAAATGAAAAAAGTCAACTCCACATCAGTTACCTCTACTTACATGTAGCCTGTAGGCCTACATACATGTATTGATGCAGCAGAACACCTTTTAGCGTCTTCAATTTTCACAATATTTCATTTATTAGTGCATCATCACGCGCATGCCTTGCTTGATTGATCGCCCACGGAATGGTGTTTATCAACTCTATATCTGAGGTATTTGTTCTTCGAGCAAGGATGTCTCTATAAACTCAATGATTCGAAGTAGGTCATTTTCACATCCGGAAATTGTCACGGTTTGAAATGTGCTCATGAATTGTCCTAAAGATGTCGTGAGCCACTTAATAATAGTGCTGTATTCGAAATTGTATTTTGAAATCCTTTTCAAAATCTAGATGATATATTTTGAACTGAAAATTTCCTGTTCTTTTATTATAAAATCGAATTGAAGATAGAATAATAATAATTGACATTGAATTTAAACATTTCTGCACGTTCAAAGTGCAAATTCGATTACAAAATTGATGGTGATGGTTTCTCCATCACGATCTCTATTTCAAAATTTAATTTTGTGCAGTTTTTGCACTGCAATTTCAAATTCGATATTCCTCTCTTTTTTACAGAAAATTACAGAGGTCTTAAATGGTTTCCTGATGACAATCGCTCAAAAGCATTTTTCACTCACTGTTTGGAATATGAAATGCATTTTGCAGCCATCCAGTCAGTCACACGAGCACACTGTGTGCATGGTTAATGTCTAGGCGCTCAGTGCTAATTGTTGTCTAACTGCTATACGAGGATAATTTGTGAAGGATTAATTCAATTCAGTTTTAAGTAGAAAACGTTTGCATACTTCAAATAAAGTGTCATTCATTCGCTCATGTATAGGGGCGAATGTATACATATGTGTAATCACAATTTGTTAGATGATTCATGAAAGTTCACGAGCCTTGGCTTTCATTTTAGAAATATAAATCGAAGTGCAAATTAAGTGTTTTTTTATTTATTTTATTACTTCTATATCGTATGGACCGGGTTAAAATTAATGAATACACCAAACTGCAGTTTTTTGAAAATAATTTACATTTGTGGTAATGATAATTAGTCACATTATAAAATGTGATTAGATGTCCAAATGAACCAAATGATTTATTTCTCATGCAATTACTACTTCGAAAGCTGTAATTTTTGTTAAGTATGAAATGAAATGATAACAATGCATTTTCAATTTTCAACAGGCTTCTCCTATCCTGACGGAGACCAACATCAGTTTCCGGGATATCTTGGAAGTGTTCAATGTCCAGCATGCATCACTTATAGAGCATATTTCAAAATTCACATTCGTTCCTAAGAATTTCAATAGCAAGAGTGAACCCACAAGCCGTTTCCATGTTGAAGAGGTAAGATGAATTTGAAATGTTCTGCACTGTGCATGTACGTATATCAGTTCCTCAAAAATACAGGGTCTTTGCGATCTTCCCGATAACATAGAATTTTATGTCCAGCTTGATTGCTTGGGGCAAGAATATTTGAGGGATGTAGAGTAGGGTGGCATCTGGTGACCGGTTGACGGTTCAACCAAGTTGCGCTCTGTTAAAAGCCTCGCTTGTACTAAAAACTCCTATGAAGGCATTCGGCAAACTAATGAAACTTTTTGTGATTCTTTAGCGACCTTCATCGTAGAACACTAATCAAAGCATATATTGTCTTTCACAAGGCGTTTACATCAATCGTCATCTGTTGAGGTTTCATGAAGTTTCCAGCATTAACTTTGATTTTCCTTTTAGAATTGTTGCAGTATTAACAATATTATTACAAAATTATTAAATGTGGAATGAAGAAATATGATGAAAGCACAAGCATTTCCGATTTTCAACATGATTCGGATTTCATTTAATAAATAATTGAATTCTACCCATTTACATACGCAATTGAATATTTAGCATGATATGATGATTCTGTATGTATAATATTCTTCTTAAAAATAGTAGCAGATTTTTATAAATTTGCATAAATTTTTTATATAATGATTAAAGCGACTAAGCCACCATAAAAGTATCTTGGAAATGTAAGAGAAGCTACGCACAATTTTTCTTGCCTTTGAAAAAGAATTTTATGACATTCTTATTGAACACCAAACAATGCTCCATTAAAACAGTCTTACCTGTATGACATAGGAGGCATTGGAAATTGGATAGGTAGACTCAGTATGAATAAATGTTCAAGTTATTTTTTTGTTGGAAATGTCAGTGTTACAGTGTACTTGAATAATAGCGGACATCGTGTTTCTCGTTTTGCAGTCATCGCAACAGCAAACACTTGAACATCGGAGGGCTATCGTTTCTCAGTATCCTACCGATGCTGTTTTCGTAGCGCTGCACAGTGTGACAGCGAACGCCGGAGACCCCAACGGTCTGGGTCTGGCTCTTCGAGAGAACGATGTGGTCGGCGTGATTAAGAAAGCCCATCCTACTGGCATCCCCGGACGTTGGTTCGTTGACAACGGCTTCAGCAAGGGCTTTGTACCTTCCTCCGTCCTCAACTTGTACAGTTCACCTCCTCCATACTCCCCTATCAACGGTAAGGATTCAATCATTCATTCCTAATATTATGAATGATATGCTTCACATTTATGATGTTTTTGAACAGCCTACTGACTTACTTCTTGAAGGACCTAGTAATTGGCCATCATCCTACTAGCATTTCTATGCTTGAATTGCTGAAAGCTCCTAAAAATACATAATGTCGAGGGCGTCATGAAAAAAATCAGGCAAGTCGAAAAATTGAAAATTTGGAGTTATTTGTGGCATTATACAGGGTGGCGCACGTAAACCGCCAGATTTTAAACTTTTATTACTCCTCAAATATTCATCCGATCTATATTGGTAATCGTGTAGAACATTATGTCCAAATCAGAAATTGATATGCCATTGAGAAGCATCAAAAGACACTGGTCAAAACGCATCTCCATGCTTCGTCATGCAATAACAAGGACAACTCTACTTGCCTTTTATGATCGTGATGCAAAAACAAGGGAACTATCTAAAAATAATGCTATATCAGATACCTTTGTCAAGCAGCTCACACTTGCTAGTGGTTGCCTTGCGTTTTTTCATCTGCCAGATCACACGGCATGCATATAATCATGATTGTCGCACAAAATTTGAAATTTCATACACCATCACACCATCGATGTTATTACAGCCTGCGTGTTGAAAACATTCGACGATAGTCTACTGTGATTGTGAGACAAAACGAGTCAGACAACAGACAACGTTCGGAATTAGCTAGATTGTGTTTTTCTGATGCTTAAGTGACAGGAAGCTCATTTTTATTCCTTGTCGTAAGTAGCTAATGATTTTTTTACCATAGAGTCAAAATAAATAACATCATGGCGAAAGGGACACATCTAGAACTTCTACACAGCTTGCCAGAAAACACAAGAGCCGAACTGAAGCTCTACAGTAACTCACTCACCTTGACACAAAGTTTCCTTTGAACTTATTTTGTATATATAGTTTGTATATGTATATTCTCATACGATGATGAAAGTCATCCCAGTAGCCATTTATAATAGAATATAATGCTTACTAATTTAAATTATTAGTTAAAGTAGTCCTAATGAGGACTGATGGCGTTCTCCAATCCGCAAGTGTACAAAGGCAATGCTACTGTAACCATTGGATTAATCAGTTCTTAAAAGAACTCAATGTAGCTTTCTCGTGGCAACGAATTAAAATTGATCAGCTTTGGCCCAATATCTGGTAAAAATGGAAATCTTAAGACTTGTAATACTACTCATTCTTGCTGTTAATATACTAATACCATAGATTCCAAACACTGCCGTATACACGTTCAAAACAGACGTCTAATATACTGTACCGACTACAGATGCTGATAGTGGAAATAGAATAAGACAATAGTCACCATAGGTTAAGGAAATTAAAAATGGATATTATAAAACAACAGGAAACCGATGAATAAAAATTGGAAAAGTGGAGGTAAAATATGGAAATACAACGATGCTACTACACCGATTACAAGCGAACTATATCTGACACTACACAAAGTGGATAATGGTAAGAGTGGATAAGTGGATAATGGAGGTAAACAATAGAACTACAATGACACTCTACTACACCGAAAGCAATGAAACTATACATACTATACCTAAGACTGCACATGGAAAATACTATTTCTTCACTTGAATTTGTTATCGCCAGTTTCTTCATCCGTCTATAGTATGTATATTGTTTATATATATAGTATGTATATTGTTTATATGCGTAAAATGTTGACAAAGTGATGAAATGAGCTCATAAGGAAGCTCACCAGGAATTGTTGTGTTTTCTACAGTTCATGTAATAGCGGGATTGATTTTATTGCATTTTGCTTTGATTTCGCTGAAATTAAAAGTGACTTTCTGCTGAAATTGATTTTCGTTGGGTTATTCAAGTAGAACATGTATGACTTTCTGGAAGTCATTTTAAACAAAGTCAGTGAAGCTAGATGATAGAATTTTTTAGTAGATATGTGAGATTTATCTAGTTTTATAATGAAATCGCGCATTTTTCTTTTTGCATATTTGTTTATGGTTGCTGCTATGGTCCCTTTATTATAAACTACTAATAATTTTTCAATGTGAAATACTCCCTCTTCACCGAGATCCATACAATTGCGATCAATTAGTACTTCCAAAAAACCAATCTCGGGACGAATTTTTCTTAAAGTTGCGAGCTTCCGAGCGCTTCGCTCGTCTTCAGGCCACAGAATTATTCTATTTCTGTGCTTCAGGCAGGCAGGCTTTCTTGCTTCCGTAACTTTTTCTTATTTCCCACTTAATTTTAATGCTGCTATTCAATTTGATAGTAGTATGGATAACATAGAATTTTTGTATAGAGCACTTGAGCAATGTCTTTGTGTCAACTATTATATCATGTAGTCGAAGTGAATTTTACTGTTGGCAATGTGATTGAATGCGCTGCCCTCTGATTTCACTTTTACCTCTGCCTGCCTGAAGACGTGCGAAGCGCTCGGAAGCTCGCAACTTTAATAAAAGTTCGTCCCGAGATTGGTCTTTTGTAAGTACTAATTGATTGCAATAATTTTTCGTCAAGTAATTGTGTGTTTACATGTGTGTAATTGTGAAAAACAGAATGGAAAACTGCTTTTGGCAAATTCCCCCTGAAGAAGAGCAAAGCTCGAAGCAAGCGCGAAGGGGTCTTTTATTAAACCTTTTTAATTTAGTCAATAAAGCACTGAAGGAGAGATAGCCTTTTTGATGAGCACTGATGAACAGAAATTATTCATAGATAAAACACAGGCAAAACATAGAATTTCAACACAATCACCATACACACAATACAATTTAAAAAGTGACCACGAAGTGTGGTCTCCGTGGCACAGTGGTTAAGTGCTTGGCCTAACGATCTTTTGGTCCAGAGGTCCAGCCGCGAAAGTGTACTTCTCCCCCCCCCCACCCAGTATGGGGAGTAGTAACGCTAAGAATCAAAACAGTGAGCATTTGTACCTTAAATGTCTCATTTGTATATTATGTATGTATTTTCTCATCTCTGTGTACTCCACAGTACAATTTGCAAATTACATCCAACAAAATCTTAAACTGCCATTTTGAAATTGTTCCAAAATTTGAAATTGAATTAAAATAAGTTGAATCAATTAAATTTTGTGCTCAATTACCATTATAACAAAATTAAATTGATATGTTCAATTATAAATCGCAGTTTGTTGCGTAATTGATTCATGCCTGTCTGATGTACGCTTCATTTGAAAACGCTCATGAAGCTTACATGAGGCTCGTAGCTCCGTTTGGAGAGCAGAAGTCTAGTTGATCTAGTTTGCAGGTTCGAATTCTGCCAACCACAGATCTTTTGCACGGCACTTTGATCAATCGCTTCTTTTATTTCATTCTATTGATAATGTATATTTGTAAACAGTATAAACCAATCATGCCACTCTGTTGCTAAAAGAATGAATTGATCGAAGGTTAAAGATAAAAGTGACCGAACGGTAGAAGAAGGGCTGAAGTTGAAAACAGGAAACAAAAAGATCGTGATGTGTTGGTGGAAGAGATTGCTATGTCAAGTGCCAAAAGTAGTCATGTCGAGTGACTGTGTAATGAAGGTGTCGGAAATAACTCGATCATGCCTCAATTGCAAGAAGTGGATCCATCGAAGACTACGGGGAAAGAAGCAATCTGTGGGCCATCGCCACAAATTTTGAGTGCCTTAAGCACTGCGAAGAGGCTGCCTGAGGGGAGTAGTGAAAACTTCCAGCTGAATGGATTTTGGTATCAAGTTGTAAATGACCTCTGTTATTAAGGAGATCATGTTGGAAAACATTGGAATCAGTGTCATTGCTGAGACATTGTACAATTGTGTGCTGGGCAAAATTCGGATAGTTGCCAGTCATGGTAATGATGAAGGACGTACCGAACCACTTGAAAGGTCTTGTTTCCGACGATCTATTGCTGTGAAGCGTGGTCCATGAGAATAAAGGAGGAGGAGAGAATGTAGAGGAAAGAATTGAGGATGTTGAGATGGATGGCGCGTGAGGACATTGGGAACACGAGCTCTGAAAGATGTTAAATGAGGACGATATGGTGGTTGTCGTAGTGAGCAGAAACGCGATAAGGTGGTTTGGTCACGTGGAGAGGAATGAAGATTCGTTGTGATTGAAGAAACTGGGAGGCTGCAGACGAAAGGGAGAAACCTTAAACGTCATGAAATCAGATGATCAAACGCAACATGAAAAGAGTGGAAACTGAGGAAGGAGGGCACCAAGAAATGAGAAGATGAAGAAAGCGATTGACTGAAGGTGTGTGTGACTTTCGAATTTTGTTGTTGCTGTTGGGTCATTCCACGACGATTAACCCAATTTTTGGAGAATTTTGCGGCACTGGGTCTCTGATTCTGCTCATTTTTGGATATATGTTTGCTATACATTAGAAAACACCAAATCTGAAATATTAGCTTCCAATTTTGAATATAGCAGGATCTAGAGCTATTTTTAGAAATTAATTTTTTTTCCAAATTTTTGAAATTGTCAAAATTTGAATTTTTTCGCAACTGTAACTTTTTTCTGTATGTACGTTACTCAACCAAACTTTGCAGGCAGCATTAGTTTGGTATAAAGGATTTCCTGTATGAATTTCAACGGGTAACTGGCATGTAGAACAGAGCTACATGGCTCCAAAGATGGTGAAAAAATAGGGTCCGCGAAAAAACACAAAAATTAAAACTAATCTCGCAACTTTCTGTATTCTTGTTACCCGTAGCAACCATGATAATTGTGTTGCTGTATAGCAATGTGGCTCACATCTGTGATCTTAAGCGGTAACCAGAATACAGAAAGCTACACCAGACATTCAAACATTGTGTTTTTTCAAAAATACCGAAAATGGCTGTTTTCAAGCTGGGCTAACTTTTTTCTGTATGCTAGTTTTGACTCCAAATTGTTACTGAAACTCAGAATAATGCTCAATTACTTGTAGAAGAAATTTGATTTAACAAGAAATATAACATTAGATTTCATGAGGGAAGTCAATTATCAGCTAGTGAGGAAAGTGATCTCCTTGAGATATTTGGACAATTATGATGAATACTACTGATATGAAATAAGAATGTTCATTATTTGTTACTTGTTTTGTAGGGACCTTTGCTGACATGATAATCGCTTATTACAAGTTCATTTAAGTTGTTAATACAAATTGTTCACAATTTGTTCGATTTCAGAGTCAACAAGTAGTGTTGATAAAATGCTCATGGATCGTGATTCTCACTCATCACCAACCACTGTCTGGTACGTCAACCTTGAAGAAGGTGTTTTCACTGATGAAGGCGACAGCAATGGTCTCAACCTCATCTCACATATCGAACCTTCTACATCCTCTAAAGTCACTTCCCAGGAGCCTGCGTCGTATTATGAAGAAATAGATGATGTGCCTCCGAGTTACGATGACAAAGTACACTTATCACAAACTCCTATTGCCAAATCTCCCCCCGTCCAAATTCCAGCCCCTATTGAGGTGAGTAATAGCCACATTGATTTTGAATGATGTGAGAGCGTTGTGCGGAGTGTGGAACCCTTCCATTCCGATGATATTCGGACCACAGGGTCGAGATTACCCCTTTGACAACTGGTGATCTTTTTATGGACCAAAGTGATCTACGAAACCTCTTCCAAATGCAGTGATTTTATCCAAAACTTAACTCCAAATGACGTGAAAAATGAATCCGTAAGAAGATGTTTTATTTTAAAGTCTAGCTTTTCATAACCATCTCTGCAATCAGATTTAGGCCACAATTATTCTAGTAACTATATCTTACAATAGATGACATGACAGAGATGTTTCCTTTTCAAACATCAGCATAAATATTCCGTTACAAAAAAGTATCAGAAAAGTTCGTCCTAAACATTGTATGTACATATATGCATATAAATGATTCGTATTTGGACCAACGGGTGTAAAAATCTAGGTTGTCTATAAAAAATCAATTGGAATAAATGTAATAATTGCGTTATAACAACGCATAAGGAGTAAGTATAACGTAAGTATATATTTTTAACTCTTTGAAGACGACAAGTCAAGTGACGAATTCATGATAGACTTCTATGTTTTATTTACTTGAAAAGACAAAAAGTATGTTCCGACTAAAAAAGATATATTGGCATCGATTTAATACTATTTCTGATGGTGGTCCATATAAGCGCGCCACCACTCGTAAGGAAGTCTATGTTTCATGCTACTCGTGAAATAGAATGCAACAGATGCGGTCAGAGCTCAAGCAATGGAGCATTTTACACACGCTACATTCAAGTTTTTTACCTTAAAGTTTGTTTTCTCGTTGAGGATTGATGACACTTATCACTATCACATGAATGAATCGGCAAGTATCGAAAGAGAGGTCGAAAGTCCAAGCTTAATTTCTTTTTGTCAAGTGTTTCCCATGACAGTCTCACTCGATTTGAAAGCGAATCCATAAGTGATCGAACAACAGCTGACTGATTTCCTCCCACGAGATGCTTGATTTTCTCGTTGTACTATCATTGTAGACGATGCATGGAATGTAGATTGACAAGTCCACGATTCTGCATATATTTCAGCGATTAGCGAAGATGACATTCACTCATTCCTTTTTGCGTCTTTTTCTTCCAGATGTTGGGTTAGACGTTATTGACATTATTGCTGGGATGCGAAGTCGGAGTCCCGGAGTCCTATCATTTTTGCTGGAGTCGGAGTCCTATCAAATGATAGGACTCCGGCCTATAACTGGACCCGAAATATATAATACAAACAAATTACTTATCATCGTGCATAGCTGTCACTGTCTTGATGTCAACTTTCTCCGTCAAACAAAAGTACAGAGACACCGCTGCATGCAAAGCTTGCAATAGTTGAGGGAATGAACCGTGATAGTGAAAAATGATTGTCTTTTCACTCGGTGATTTAGTAGAGAAGACAAGCCTTCCTAGCCTCGATCACACCTACGCGCCAAAGGTCACATCAGAGACAAAAATGAAATACTAGTTTGTTTGAGAACATTGCCTCTTACCCTCACGTTAATCGTGTGTGATGGCTCCTCCAAAGAAATCGAAGGTGTACTCATAATTTTTGGAGAATGGGGATTTTCGTGCCTGGTAGAGACTGTAGAAAAATCGAAGCACACATAAAGTAGATGGGAGGAGCCGTGTCGCATGCATCCAACTGAAAGCGACAGTTGATCAACTTTCATCGAAAATGATTGATAATTGATACAGCAATGATCACTTAATATAAGTTCAGGTAAGCCTATAATGATCTATGATGCAAGTTACCAGTTAATTTTTCAAAACACTAAGCTTTATATACTTGCCACCCGGAGTCGGAGTCCTATCAATCACCGGAGTCGGAGTCTTATCAAAATGATAGGGCTCCGCATCCCTGCATTATTGCAATAATTCCAGATTATCTTAATGATCATAGCTCAAGAAGTCAATTCTGATACCAAGTAGAGCAATTGACCGAAAAAAAAGTTAAAGCTATAAGAACTTCGTTTTCGGTAAAGAAGTACATGTCGCTAAGATTTTGCATGGAGATATTTATTATGGAGAATATTCTTAGAGCAATCTGAGCTTTATCTAAGTTTAGGCTGTTGCACGGTCTTTTTCGCACTACTCAGCTGATGCAGTGATTTGTTGTCTTATTGGTATTAACAGTTGCCAAGCCAGAAAAATCATTTCGGACTTTCAATTTATGTGCAGGCAATTCTAATCTTAGTGTTCGGACAAAACTAATTTAGTACATGGAGTAGTGGAGCCTAAACAATCGTAAGCCTTTTGATTTCCCTATACTTTTCTGGAAAATTGTCAAATCCACTTGATCCTCCTAATCAATTGCCCTGTCTCACCTGAGAAATTTGAGAATTTATCGATTTTACTGTGTCTCTCTAATGATAAAGTGCATCCGACTTAGATCATATTATTAACTAGCACGAAATTTCAAACGTCATTAACAATACTAGTATTGATTAACAGAAGTCGTAAGTTAACAGAAGCACAGCAGATACTTCAGTGTTGAGCTCACGTCCGCTGTAAGGTTCATTTGCTTGGCTATCGCACACCATCTCCCTACACGACCGCAAAAGTGACTTGTTAGTCTCTCGCTATAGGCCGTCAGCATTCAACCATGCAAATTTAATCAAATAAATAGGATAATGACAAGCTGTCGAAATAAGTTATATTGCCTCCTCCTTCACCTGCATTATTTTTGTATCGTCTTCTGGTCTGAAAAAGAAAGATCGAGCCACCAGGGCTGGGACTGGTTAATTTTTCTGTGATCGGATAACCGGTTAAATGAGGATTCCCGGTATCTGTTTAGTTGTCAAGATTTATCGACAATCTTCATTCATTATACAATCATTCATTCACAATTATCGGCAATATTTCATTATGCGAGATAAATCTAATCAAACGTCGTAACCGATTTTAACCGGTTATCCGAAAGAGTAACCGGTTATTCGGTTAACCGATCCCAGCCCTGCGAGCTTAATATTAAGTTTTTTTATCTGACGAGTGCGTTATGAGATCAAATGTGTTGGTGCATTTTGCTGACTCAAGAATTCCTAAACAACTAAACAAAATACAAAATTATATTATAGGGCTTTTATATGAATTTTTGCTTAACATGAAAAGAAATGTGAATATCAGATAATTTGTCACTGTAAATAGGACATTGAATTCCGAAAAGGCTGACAACAATGCATAACGACGTTTTGCCACTAGAAAGCAATTAAGGCTTTTTGCGTATTATGTTTGGTAAGAGTATAAACATTAAACATTAAACATTAAACATATTAAAAGGAAATCCTCAAAATACATAATTTTTGACTTTTTAAGAGTTTCATATTGATTTCAGATTGCAATTAATAAACTCCATCTCTTGAAAGACTGGTTGCTCTGTTATTACGGATGTTTTTAAAAATCAATTTTGGAAGGAAAAATCAACCTTATAATTAGAATATCACATCAGCGGTCTATGAGTATGGCAATAGTTTCACTTTAATCTTCTCTCCTTTTCAGTGGTATCGAGCCTTGTACGCATTCGAAGCACGAAATGACAATGAACTTTCCATAGTTAGTGGCCAGAAGATTCAAGTTATCCAGAAAAATGACTTCAGTGGTAATAAGGATTGGTGGCTTGTGCAAGCGGACAAAAAGCAGGGCTACGTCCCCTCGTACTATGTGCAGCCTTGGTGAAGCCATTCGTATTATGTTCAGCCTTTGTGACATTAAATTCCTGTCTTTCATTTTCTATTTATTATTTTGTAAATTGAAATTTCTAAAAAATTCTGTAAATCGCCATATCATTGCACCATAAACCCACATATTGACGATTACTTTCATTGTTCATCATTGCTGTGTTGTTAATGATTTTTGTTAAGTTCGGAAATGTTGCGAGATTATTTGCATGATCATTGACGTGTGCTTCATTGAAATCTTGCCATTATTTGCATCTTGTTGTTGAAACTGTTGTTACAAATGATACGAAGATTCTATTTAGAAATTATCGATAGTGAGTATATTTTTTATCGCCAGTTGTTTGACTTACTTTGTAACTAGCCATTATTGTACAATCGTTCAAACTTCAACTCACAAGGCCGCTAAACAAAAACTGATACTTTTGTCACTTGCTGTATATTTTCCCTTGTCTTGAGACCCGGTCATCGACAAGCCTTATAGCTTGTACCTTAAGTCAATGATGAAATCAGAAATTGAGCATCGCCCCTGTGTTTATATTATTAGATTCGGTTTGAAGCACAGCAGCCAATAGTTATTCATCGATACATTGTTAAATTTTGGCTGTTCGTCGCATTCCAAGGCTCGCATGACTATTGTGAAGTTTCTTAGAAATTGCTGAAGATACGTCTCGACTTCAGATGAGCTACTATATATGTGACAATAATATGGATTTTTCTCAGAAAAAACGAATTGTATGACACTCAATTTGAGAAATGATGTGCGAGCCTCAGCAAATTACGCTCTGACGGGGGTTAATTGAGAAAATTGGATCACTACTTGTGCAAAATTTTTAGTAAGTAGGCCTAACAGCGGGATGGGGATTTGCTTGAGGGAGACGTGGCTCCAGATTAAGTCTGTCGACGATGCATTTTCTTCTATTCTTGGCCTCCTGAAATAATGAACTTTCCCCGCGTCGCCGTTACTGCATTGTTATCCTTGACTTAATTTCTGTAGATCTGGGTCACGTGCAAGAAAAACTCGCATATATGTAGCCTACACATTTGACCTTTGCAATTGAATATCGCATCTGATAATCAAAAGTTATTTACCATGAAACATGGTATATTCAAAGACCGAAAACTTCACTACCTCTGATTCATGTCAGCAACTTCATCCTCAGCGTAGTTGTCGGATTATATAGATCGCAGTCATCACGCGCAGTTATTTTTCCAAATTTCCCTCGAGTTTGGCGTCTTCATCTTCTGCTGTTTTGATCCTCTATGCTTATCCAAATTGTTTTTTGCAAGGCCTACCCGTTAGATCGCCCGCCTCCGGTACGTGTTCGTTACACGAACTCGGCCCGGTAAACGGGACGTTCCTACCGTCACGTAACCGGTACGAGCTCGTGTACCCGAAGGAGGTTCCAAAAAAAAAATCCGCCCTGCTGCTTGATTTACGGGCTTTCATTCAAT